>CM069236.1:13512431-13670768 GCA_035582765.1 Acer negundo | reverse complement strand
GATGATTTATAGCCTTTTCATGTGCTAGACTCTTTAGTTGAATATATCTAGGATTAGTACATTTGATTTTATATTTAGAGCCCATTAAGATTTCTAATTGATTATTTTGTTGAATATATGCTCTAAATGATTGCTAGAGATTTGATTGATCATATTTTATGTTTCTAGCATTTTTTTTTTTTAATACTAAAGTCTTGAATATGTGCTTAACATATATACTTTGTTACAAGCTTTAGTTGCATGAATAAATATAGGAGTTAAGCGTGTTTTTGGTGATTCACATGTTCTAGGTTTTTGTTCATGTAAAGTAAATAAACAACTTTGATTTGTGGACTTTCATGACTATGTCTAGTTCCCATGGGATGTGTTGATCTCATGTTCTATAATGTGCGCTTGTTTGCATTTGCATTCATTGATCATAATTAGGAAGTCCTTGCAAAAGGTATGAAGTCTCAACTAGGATCGGGACGATCTGAATAGTTAAGCGTGAAAGTTTTGACTAGAATCAGAATGATTCGGATAGTTAAGCAAGAAGTCTTGACTAGGATCGGAACGATCCAGATAGTCATGCAAGAAACTTTCTAGAGGCGTGAGAATAGCATCTCAGATAGAAAGTTGCTTTTTAGAGGTGTGAGAGTAGCATCTCAGATTGAAATTAGGCAAAGTGTTTCACTAGTCCCGAGGGTAGAGTATAAGGGATATCTTAGAGAGTGTATCATGTGGATTGGTCACTTTTGAGGGTGTACTTTTATTCGATATAGTGGAATACGGTTTGTCGATGGTTGTGGATTAAACCCGTGGATGTTTCCTCTTCGGAGGTTATACCACGTAAAAATGATATGTCAAATAAATCTATCCCTATCTCTTTATATTTGTATGTGTGATCAATTGTATCTTGTTTAGATCTTCATTTCTTCATATCTTTGTAAACAAGATTCTTTGTAAAGATTAGAATGCAAACATTCTTTTAATCAAAGTTATATTTGTCTCTTGAATCTTTTGTTGTGTTTGAACATTGTATCTTGTAATATTCTATTCAAGTTGTAAAGTTCTACTTAGTGAATTTATATTGTAATATTCAACTTACAACTTGTGAAATTTGCTTTGCATTGAACATATTCGTATATGAGATATTACTGTCTCTTGTTGCATGTTTTCTAGATCAGGAGTGGTGAATTGAGTCACAATTGTTTTCTCATAACAATCATATTAAAGATTAATTTGTATGCTCATCAAAAGTCTCGAAAGAGTTTTAAAAATAGAGTGTTCATAACCTTGTAGGAATTTCACTTATTATCATTATTAGTTTTTTTGTAATTTGATCACCGTCATGAATATTTGAGATAGATGGTGGAGATCAATCTAAATATCTACCTATTTTTTAAAATAATTTATTATTATTATTTTATATTATGATTATGATTATGATTATTATTATTATTATTATTATTATTATTATTATTATTATTATTGCTTTTGACATTATTAATACCCTTGTTATTCTAAATGAACAAGTGATATTTATAGATATTTAAATAAAAAATAATTTAAATGATAATTCATCCGGGTTTTATATTTAGGGATATTTAAATAAAAAAGATAATTTAAATAATTGTTAAATCAATTAAATTTTTTCATTTCTTATTTATTTAATTTTTATAAAAAAAATTCAAAATTTTATTATTATTTAACTATTATTTCAATTTTAAATTTTAAATTTTTATTTTTAAAATTTGATTAGAGGGGTATTTAGGTTATATTATTATATTGTTCTCAGTTTGATGCAATTATGTATATAATCAGCAGAACTTAGTGTAATTTGCCATAATAGAAAAATGAACGACATGAGGATTTTTAACAAAGTGCAAAGAAAATGAAAGTTCAGGAGGTTTATTGTCTAAAAAAAAGTTTAGAATGTAAAATACAAACTCGCATAAAGTTCGAGGGGGGGGGCGGTGCCATTAACCCTTTGTTTTAATGGATTAGAATTTAGGATCTTTTCAACAACTAAGTCGGTTCTTATCTGTTAAGATTGTTGTCCACTTGGCAGCTAATAGAACCGAGGGTCATGATTTTCTTAGTATTTATTTTAATCAAAACCAGCAAGAAAAACGATGACACGATGTCGTTATCAACAAAATGTCCTTAGAACATCTCCAATGCAAATATGTATTTTTGAGTTTCTAAATAGTGTCATATCGGTATTTCTATTTATTATGGGCCCACTTTTGAAAAAAAATTAGAGAAATGCATATTTACATCTCCAATGCAATTAACTAAAGTCAAATATGCATCCATTTTATGTCCAATCATAATAAAACAATTATTACACTCTCTCCCTTCTTTTATTTTACAATTAATTGGGGTTTAATCCTATTGGTGGAAAGAGTTGAAAACTTTAATCTTATTGGTGGAAAGAGTTAGAAATCCTAGTTAGCATTTCTATGAGAGTTTCTAGAATTAGAAACTTAACTCCATATTCTCTAACTTTTTTGCCACATCATCTCCATATTCAACTTAGATAATAACATTGGAGATAGTTTTTCTAACTTTTTAAATATCTATCCTATGTGGCACTCCATTTTCTACAAATGCATAATAGCATTGGAGATGCTCTTATTTTTGTTTAAACTTATTTTTAATTAAATTAATGATTTTCTATTCTATTATTAAACTATTCTTTAATAGTTATTTGTATATGTTAATTTTTTAATAATTACTATTAAGTTTTTAATTAAATAAATAGTTAATATTTTGATCAACAGATACAGCAAATATTTAAAATATTAAATATTGTATTTATTTGATATATGTATTTGGCATTTATAATTACTTTTAATCATTTTAATAGTTTTATTTAAGGGTAATGTTGGAACTTTTTTAAATATATATATATATATATATATATATTATTTTGGGGTTTACATACAATTTTAAAAGGTGTATATATTATTGTAAAAAACAAGTAAAATATTAAAGGAGTGTAAATATTGTTACTCTAGCGCATTGATACCTAGTGCAATTACTAATTAGGAATCCCATTTGTTTGGGAAAGAGAATTAAGTTCCCGATTTGTGTTTACTAAATTTGTGGGGAATTAAGTTTCATGGACCCTACACACATATCAGGAATTAAATATTTGGAATCCTATTAAGTTCCCGAATCAATGGGAACTTGATTCCCCCTTACTTTACGAATCAAATTTCATTTATTGGTTGAAGAGAGAATTCATATATTTACCGAATACCCTAATTTAAAAGTAACAAATAAATAAAAACTATGTTTCTATTTTATCCTTTTCTTCTACAGATCGTTCTCAATCATTCTCTTCTCATTTTTCTCCATATCTTTTTCTCTATTCTTGAATTGTTAGTGTATAAAAAAAAGCACTAAAATCGTGAATGAAATCATGTTTTAAGATATATATATATATATATATATATGGGAAATTATTCACGGACCCAATATAAATTTTTCACGCGAGATCACCGATTCCTAAGATGGAATTAGTGATCTAATTAGTGAGCTACATCCATGTTGGCTACATGTATGTGTGTTTCCTGTATTAGAAAGTTACTACATATATATAATATTATATTCTACATAGAGTTATGAATAATATAAAATATATTTTTATATTAAAAAAATATTTCAACATGTTATATATAAGGGTATTTTTGTAATTAACTTTATATCATCTTCATTCCATTTTTGATTTTTAAAAAGTTAGTAAACGCTGGAATAGAATTTATTAATTTAATTCTGATTCCTTTAGAATTTGATTCCGAATACTTTTCATTTCTAATTAAATGCACCACAAATTCAATTGACATAGTCTAATAGTTCGAGTCTCAATAACTGCCTTAATAGTCTTGAAAAGTTTACAAATGTAGTTAAATTGCTTAAATCGTACCTTAGGGGGTGAATAGGTTTTTTTACATTTTTTTCAATCCCTTGAAACAAACGCACGTTTGTCCCTCCAGATAGCTACACACAACACATAAACCAAACAAACACATATAGAAAAATTAAGCATGTGATCATTTTAGTCATTGTCTATATAACACCAAGTAGCATGAGAAAGAATAACATTAAACATACAACCTCAAAGAATACTTGTATATCAAATAATGTTCAATGTGTTACAAGTATGAATCAAAAAGAAAACTATACATAAATGAATCAATATACAATATACAATATACAAAAGAATTATATATACAACTTTGATCAAAATGGTTTGCTTACAAATCACACTTAAGAAAATCTTGTTTTCAAATATATCACAAGTGTATATTAAGCAACAAGATTAAAACATACACATATACAAATATAAAGAGAGAGATAGAAATAATTGACATATGAGATTTTTTAACGTGGGAAAACCTCCAAAGAGGAAACATCCACGGGTTGAACTACAACCATTAGGTACTATATATATTGGATGATAGATTATAAATTCCTCAAAAGTGACCAACATATGATCTACTCTCTATTGGAGTCTATGTCTACCCAATCCTTATTGGAAGATACAAAATCCCTCAATGATACGAAGCCACCATATATTGGAGTCCATACCAAACCAACATTGTTGGAAGATTAGAAATTCCTTAAGAGTGCATACACATCTCATGTACCACTTTCTATTAGAGTCTATGTCTAACCAAATACCCGGGCCTACCAACATTATAGCCAACTCCCTATCCAAGGCACTCATGCCTCTAAAGAGCCTCTCATGCATAGCTATTCGGACCTTCCCAATCCTAACGATGACTTCTCGCTTGGTTATCCGGACCTCTTGTCCTAACCAAGACTTCATTGCTTGACTATCCGGACCTCTTGTCTTAGTCAAGACTTCATGCTTGGTTATTCGAACCTCACGTCTTAACTAAGACTTCATGCCTTTTACAAGGACTTTCTAATGTGATCAATGAATGCAAATGATGCAAACAGGCAATTCAACATAGAAATGTGATAAATACATTCCACGGAAACTAAACTTAAAACATGTGAGAACACAAGTCAAATAGTCTAGATGCATAAACTTGAATTAAAACCTAGAGTAATTGAAAACACCTAACACATATAGCTCCTAATTTCATTCACACATATAACACTTGAATAGATCATAATCATGAAGCATATATTCAAGATGTTACAAACATACACATAAATACTAGAATCACAAAATGTATTCAATGAATATTCTAGCCAAAGATTTAGAACAAGGATAAAATGATAAATCAATTAAATCCTAGATAGCTCTAAAAACACATACGCATGTACTAATCCTTAATTTGTTCAATCAAAGGATCAAAGTACATTTCAAGGTTATTAATCATAAAATGAATCAATCAAGTCACAAATAACTCTAAGTATCAAACTAATCACAATACAACACTCAAACATGTAAAAAACTAGAATCATAGAAAACTAGTTCACATTTGTCTCTAATTAGACTTGATTAAGTTTGATTAAGAAGCTATCCGTTGCAATAGCATTCACCATACATACACATACATATAGAAGAAGAAAACCCAAGGTATTGAAGGTTATAAAAGAAAAAAACTCGAAGTTAAGTCAAATACTTATGATTCATGAGCTAGTTCGGTTTTGAGGGTGAAGTCGCCAAAAAGGTAGAAGACTTAATTATGAAGATTCTCCAACTTGAATACTCAATTCTAACTTCGTATGAGAAATTTATGGTGTTTGGAATGTGAGAAAATTTGAAGAGAAAAATTTTGCTCGAGAGAAAAATTATGCTCAAGAGTTTTCAAAATATCTTCTTAGAATAAAATTGGAGGGAATGGAGATCATTTAAATGAAATGGAAAGAGGAAAAGAATGGAAAAATCAGCACATGACACCTCAGCTGTCTATGAGGGGCGTGTGAGCCTCACGGGGCAGAGAGGTGTGTGGGCCATGAAGCTCATGCCCTCCTCACGCGCCCGTTCTTGCTTGGTCGTTGGCCTAGTAAGCTTCTCTCGCGCTCCTCTAATGGTCTTTAACCATTTCCGAGCCTTCGAACTTCGATTTTGAATCCGTCTTCAGATTACGAATCGTGACTCCCTTACGTACGAGGACGAATATGAAACTTTGACAAATGGTCCAGACTTTGACTCAGAATACGATGACGAACACAACACAATGTATGAGAATGCGAAGAAGCGTAGCTTTCTAGTTTGGACTCGAAACCTAATGAGTGAGTAAACGAAATGACTCGGACTCAATAAGGAATCAAATGAGATCATGTTCAAGTCCAAAAATAATAAACAAAACAAATAAACACAAAGTTACACACGTATGCCATTTCCTAGACATAGTCCTAGAACATGCAAATCACAAAGTTTATCAAATTGAATCTAATGCATGTGCATACATTACCAAGTGTGTGGAAGTGTTATACCAATGGTGTACAACTGTACAGGGACACAAATGAAAGCCATGTGTGTGTGCGCCTAAGCCTTGTAAGATAAATGAAGTCTAATATACCTTTGTTGTGCAATGAAGCATATTTCTCTTTAAAGACAACAACTTGCATTAATTGTGGCCAATCTTTGTTTGAAGCTTTGAATCATCATATTTAAGACCACTAATCAATATAAGAAAAACATCATTTTGATATGAAATTAATACCAAGACAAACCAAAAACCTAACAGGTCCCAAACAGAGTAGACAATTCTAAATTTGTGAATAATTTTGGCTATAGTATCATTCACTTGTAATGTGTGAATTACTTGTATGCATACCTTCAACTACTTGCACATGTAATATTTGAGATTTATGAATTAATAGGTAGGTGGTATTGATGAAGAAGATGTGAGATGAGTCGGAAATGAATTTAAAGGCGAAGGTAGAAGCTAGCCTGGCATCAGCCCAGGCTAGCTTTTCTTAAACAAATAAAAATATTAAAATGTTTTTTTTATTTAAAAAAAATAAAAATACAAATGAAAGAGAATTATAAAATTAATATTACTTGATAATTCATAATAAATGGTCTAGTTTACAATTTAATTAATTTAAGAGTAATGTTAGATGTCACAATTTTTCTTTTTTCAAATTATTTCCCAAATGATGTGGCACACGAGGTGTCAACATTTTGTAAATCATGAGATTATATAGTAGTTAATCTGATGTTGACACCCCATGTGCCATATCATTTGAGAAAAAATTTGGGACATCTAGCATTACTCTTAAATTAATTAAATTGTAAACTATAACATTTTTACGATCATTAAATTAATTAAACTGTAAACTAGACCATTAATTAAATTTGGAATATCATTTGCATCATTCGATTGTGTTGTCTTTATTCACGACGTTCCATCGCGATTTGGTCATCGTTTTAACACACTCACACATTTGATTTGTGTGATCATGCATTGCACTCTATCATGTGATATCTTGTTGTTTGATATGTGTTAAATAGGTGTGGTAATTTTGAGTAAAGTGTGTAATTTTGAAAGATTGGTTTTTCAATGGTTTAAATGTTTTTCAAACTTGACCTTTGTATGATCTCATATCTATAACTTTTTATACAAAGATTCAAATTGAGTTTTGAAAACCTTTGGATAAAATAGACACTCATATCTTTCCAACAGTATATTATTCATAAAATTCTTTGATTGTTTGGATTGGTTTTGAAGTCTCCAAAGAAACCACTAAAACAAGGGAACTTTGTTGCTGTCCAAATCTTACTATTGGTTACATAAATGACCATAACTCTTTTTCTAAAAACATTCAAATCTTGTTTTATAAAAAGTAGTAGAAAGTAGATATCCATACGTTTCCAACGATATATTATATAATATGTTTCAATATCATTTGGTCATGTTTTAGGTCGCTTGAAAATCGAGTTGTTGTGTTTTTTGCAACCTGTGTCTCATTGAGATAGACCATGAAATATAGGGTGCAAAAATTGATCAATGATTTTTGCGACCCATCACCCAGGTCACATTAAGACCGCAAACTAGAGGGTGCAAAAATTGATGAGTAATTTTCATGGCCCAAGTCGTGTTGTGTTAGACTGCGAAAATGTGTGCTTTTTGTAAAATGACCGTGTTTTGATTCCCTAGCCTATTTAAACATCTTTTCTCTCTTCTTCATCAAGCTTTTCACGAAAATACATACTTAAGAGAGAGAAACTAGAGTTTAGAGAGAGAGAGAGAGAGAAGTCTTCAAGCCTTCTTCATTAACTCTCCAACCCTTTCCCATGTACATTTAAAGCTCATATCATTCATGGGTCTTCATTAATCATCTCCATTGTTTGGTAAGAAAAATATCCCCTTCATTTATTGTTCTAAACTTTTATAACTTCATATTTATTGCATATCTTTGAAGTTGTGGAGATTGTCTGAGAGTTAGTTGATAACTAGGTTGTTGGGTCATTAATATCTATATTTAGTTAAGTATAAATTGTTTTGTCTTGAATTCTATGTATTGAGCATTCATTGATTATTCACTTAGACATTTTACTTCATTCATTGAGTTCAAGTCTTGTAGCCACAAGTGGTGGTTGACAAGCAAAGGAAATTCTTATGTCCAAAGGTCTTGGTTGCATAAGTAAGTGCCAATACCCGCTAGAAAAGGCCCAATGAGTAGATTAGGAGGTGCTCACACCAAGAATAGTAGAGCCCGGAGGATATCACTATGATTGAACCAAGAATTGTGAGTGGGAAGTGACTATAGCCTTAGGTTGTCGAGAGTGAGAGTCCGTGTATCACATGAGGACATGAGGGTGTAACATTCTTTTCATGTAGTGGATTTCTATAGCTTAAATGGCTAGTAAGGCTAGTCCTATGAGTTTTTACCAGTTAGAGGTTTCCCTCATAAAAATCAAGTGTTCTTTAATTTTTGCAATTTTACACTTGATTTTGTATTGTTGTTTACCATTAACATTGACTAATTGAAAAATTAGTAATTAATTGGTAAATAATCTATTCACCCCCTCCCTCTAGGTTAATTGCATTCACATTAGAGAGTGAAATATGTTTGACTGAAACTGTAAGCTCCTTATATTTTGAATGACTTATTTCGTTGACAAATCACATTTTGGGTTTAAATGTGTAAGGGTAGACTAGGCTTTCTTTGTGCATGATTAAGCTTCAAAGGCACTCCCAAGACGTCAAACTTAAGAGCACTTCAAGGTATATCACTTATGCTTAACTCTTGAAGAGATTAGTTGCACTTACACACACTTTTCATGTATGATTTATTCATCTTGCATTTATGTTTCAATTCTTATATGTGTGCATTCTTCACTTCCCACACGTGCACTTTGTCATTAGATCTAAGTGTGATTTTGAGTAATGAAATTCGTTTCCCAATGTTTAATCGAAAACGTCCGTGCATACACAATGTTGTGCTTGTTTTAGCTCGATGAGTGTCCACTGGAGACGATTCCAATGCACGGGTCCCTACCTTCTCACCACCCGCGAAGTGCACTCGAGCTATTTTTCCAAATCCCGGTGCGTGGGTGATGCGCTGGTCCTTACTAACATAGTGCTCTCGGGTTTCTTTTCATGCTTCCAGTGAGCAGGTAGTGCGTGAGTCCCTACCCATGCAGTGTCTAGTTTCAGCCTTATTTTTTCCAAAACGTCGTAGTTTCACTTAGGGCTTATATATATATATATATATATATATATTGTCTTCTCTCTAGTTCATTTTTAAGAGTTCAAAATCATATCTTTAAGAGATAGAGTGTTCTTCAAGAGAGAGAGAGACTTTAAGAACCCACATTTACTCAACTAAACACATTCTCATGAGCATCTAGCATCATTCAAGCATCATCTAGTCACAGTTCTTCTTGGTTTCTTTGACTAGGTAACTTGAACATGCCCTAGAACTTTTTATTTCATCTTATGTTCATGTTTGCCTAGGATTAACATTTATTTTGTGATTAAATGCATGACTCTTTGCTTTATGTTGTTTATAACATGTTTGAGTCTTTGTTTGTTGGTTGAAAGTGAAACACACCAACACACCATGTGTTTCACTTTCCAATGTGTCAATGTGACACATTGCAAATTCACAAAAATAAAAAAAGATTTCAACCATTTCTCCACCCAAAAATTCAAATTTTTTATAATGAGAAGTTAACCCAGTAACATAAACATGAAACAAAGTAAAATATTCAATTAAAAACATAAAATTTACATATCTTGAACTATGTCGGAAAGATTTCAAACACAAAAGCAACTATATCTCATTTCTTCTTTTTCGTCGATTTCTAGCAAAGATTTCCACTGATCTCTCAATAGGAAAACGTTGTTTGACAACAATTTGATCAAAATGAGGATTTTGTGTAATAGGTTTTGATTGTATAGAGAGAATGGAGAGGTAGGATATGTTGAATAAAAAGTGAAGAAGGATAATAATGAAATTGGATAGTTATTTGATGAAAATAAATTAATATAAAATGGTTAAAAACAATAGTTTAATGGGAAATAGGTAAATATAAAAATCAATAGTTAAAATGGATCATTTTTAACAATTTCCATATTTAAGAAGACGGTGAGGCAATTAATTATTGATTAAACATCCTTAAATGTTCATAGTGGCAAAATGCCATATTGTTACAAAAATTTGTATTAGATGGTGTTAAATCCCATTCCCACACCACCCTCTTGTTAAACACCCGATCACCAATGGCCTTTCGCTATGGCTGGAGCCTCCCTTAGGATGCTCCACCATCACGGTTCGAACCATGCTATGGTATATATATATATATATATATGTATAATTTGTCCCGCCAAGTGTGTGAGTACTCTCTTCCCATTAGTGGGAGTTGTCGTCTAGACTGTATTCATAGTGTCCAATCTCACTAGTCCGACAGTTGTTGTTTAAATAAAAATAAAAAATAAAAATAAAAAAATAAACACCCGATCATATTAGAGTGTCAAAAGTTCATTGGACAGAAAAGCAACGTATTGTCTGTTCAAAGCAGTTCATTATTTCTTTTACATGTGCAATTCAAGACACGCAATTTACATGAGTGACAACAATTTCTTATTTTTCGGTCAAAGAACAGATGGGATATTGGTCAAATTACTTAATTGACTCCTATCGTACAACAGAATCAGATCATTTTCCTTTTTTGTGTCAGTGTTACAGCAGACTCCGGACTCCAGGCCTCTCTGTCTGCCTCAGACTCATCAGAGCAAACCAACCAAAAAGAAGCTAAAAAGCAACCCAAAAAAGGTCCAATTCCAAACGTCATTTAAGAGCACTCAAGATTACTCTTTCTTGTTTTCAGCCAAACCCCATCCTAGAAGCTCCTTCCCCTCTAAAGGCAACCACCCATATGATGTGCAGTGTGAACCAATAACATATTTCTTTTCACATCCTAAATGGGTTCACTCAACTTGTCAATACTTGTGGTGTTCCTTTGTGCCATCACAGCTGCTGACACCACCACCACCACCACCTTGGTTTTTAAAGGATGTGCAGACCAGAAATTCCAAAACCCATCTGATGTTTACTCACAAAACCTCAAAACACTCTTGTCATCTTTGGTTTCACAATCATTACAAAAGGGTTTTGCCGCAACAACCTCTGGTGATGGCCAGAATGCTATCATGGGACTGTACCAATGCAGAGGAGACCTCACTCTCTCTCAGTGCTACACTTGTGTCAGCAAAATCCTAGACATGGCTGACAAACTCTGTGGCAAAGCCATAGCAGCTCGGGTTCAACTCAGTGGGTGCTATCTTAGGTATGAAGTTATTGGGTTTAAACAGGTTTCTGAGACTCAGTTGCTGTACAAGGTTTGTGGGTCAACTCAGGAGAGTGGGACTGGATTTGAGGAAAGAAGAGAGACAGCTTTTGATATGGTGAAAAATGGTGTCAAAAGTAATGGATTGTTTTACACAGGGACTTATGAGCAAGTGTATGTGTTAGGTCAATGTGAAGGTGATTTGGCAAATGATGATTGTGGAGATTGTGTGCAGAGTGCTACAGATAGAACAAAAAATGAGTGTGGTGATTCAATTTCAGGGCAAGTTTATCTCCATAAGTGCTTCATCAGCTATAGCTACTACCCAAATGGAGTGTCCAGCACATCTTCGTCTGCATCACCAGGTAAAATTTGAGAGAGAAAAAGAGCACACAAAAAAAGAAAACAAAATTGTCCAACCTTGTTTTCTTAAATTAATCTTTTCTATAAAAATATTATAAGATTTTGTAAAGCCTAAACCTTTGAACGTCTAAACCTTTGCAACTAATCAAGTTTTGTTTTTTCTTTATGTGGGGTCTTCTATGGTTGAATATTTAATCATTGATTTAATGGGTGTCTGATATGATTTGATTTGTTTTTACAGGTGTAAGGACAACAAGGCAACACACACAGAGGACAGTGGCAATCGCAGTTGGGGGAGTGGCAGCTTTGGGGTTTTGTGTTGTTTTATTGATGTTTGCAAGGTCTGTGTTGAAGAAACGCAAAATGGGTAAGCAGCAAGGTTGAGATTCACTACTCGATCCTAATTTCCCACTATTTTCTTTATCTTTACCTTGCTATCAAAAATATATATTATCACGGCCTTGACCACTATAACTATATAGGTATGGTATAATCAAAATTTAGGAACCATTCAACTTTCGGTTAAAATCAATTAAAAACGTAGTTTTTAATTTTTTATGCTACCATTTCCGCATAGGTAAAGAAATCAGACCCAATTAAGGGGCGGACCTACATCGAGACCAGTGGAGCCTGTGCCCCATCTCAACTTTTGAAAAAGTAAAAAAAATTGATTCTATATATATTAAATAACAAATTATACAATACAAAATTACTTTGCACTCTTGGTAGAGTATCTCCATGTCAGATAATCCATATTAAATTCTCACTGCATTCAAAATGATAATTTTGTCAAATTAATAAATATTATTAATTTGTTTTTTACTTAATTCAATTTTATTATATAGTAAATTATCTATTATTATTATAAAAATTAGTTTGACATATCTAACACATCCAATCAATAAACCCTAAGATCTTAAATTTTAATTTATTATATTAAAATATTTCATATATTATTATATATATATTTTTTATTTTACCCTTTATATATTTTTTTTATTTTATTGTTTTAATTTATTCAGAATCAATAACGAGAAGAATAAAAAATTCAAAGAAAATGTTTAGTAATATTTATTAATCAATTATTTTTATATACCTTTAAAGTGAATTTATTATAAATACAAAACAAAATTAGATTTTAATTCTTTTTAAGAATAAATATTATAATTTTTCATAGTTTATGTTGTTTTTCTTGTTATTATTTATTTTTTAATATTGGGTTTTTTGTTTTAAGTTCTTTTGAATGTAAAATTATTTAGTTCATCTTAAATAAGTATTCTATTTATTTTATTTTATCTAAAATTTATTATATCATCAATCTTTTATATAAAAAAATAAAAAATAAAAAATAAAAAATAAAAACTCATTTTATTTTGATTTTTAAATTTAAATATCTTTTTATATAATTATTATTTTGCTCAAGTGTCCTAACTGTTAAAATTTCTGGATAGTTAATGCCCTATTATCACAGTTTCTACTGTCACCTACCTAAGAATGACATGATTTTGTGCAGATTATTGAGGTGGTGGACTTCTTAGATGGAATGGTCTAGTTATATGAGAAAAAGGAAAAGTAAACGAGTAAAGATATTAGGGAAGAATTTATGTGGAAGTGTGAAGGTAAATAACATATATGTGCCCACTACTTCTATACAGTACTAACTTTAACTTGAATAGAGATACTCATGCGCATTCCAAATACACTTTTGAGTTTGTATTTTTGCCTCTATCTGCTGCCTGTATTGTATATCTAGTTGTTGTCTATGGTTTTGCTTTTGAATATTGAAGTTTGGCAAAGTTTCTCTTTATTGTAGATACAGGGAAAGTGTGCAAAAGAAAGGAAATTTAATGTTTTGCGAAGCATCCAATATAGTTTTAAAATATTTAAAATATGACAATGAGTTGGAAGGCATCCACATATTCCAACCCAAGTGGAATGGTGCCTACTGCCTACCGCCTACCCCGTTGATGTGATGATGCTTTCACGTTTTTTTTCTTTTCTTTCTGTTTAATTGTTAAATTATCTTATTGATGTTGTCAACAACCTCGTATTGCAATATAACGAATATTAATATCTTGAGCATCTATGTTGCATATCTCACAAAATGAACCTATTACTTTAGTAAATATATAATATATCACATCTAGTATTTTTTAGTGATCATGGTTAATAATCTTCATGATATCTATTCATTAGATACATTATTAAATAGAAAAATATGAATAATTCCTTTTTAAAGCGGTTATAATTGTAAAATTATATCCACATGCTCATAGCTGCTAATGCTACTTCATATCAAATTTTCTTAGATATATTGGTTGGACAATACTTTAAATGGTTAAAGCGGTTATAGTCACAGGCTTATAGCTGCTGATGTTGTTTCATATCAAACTTTCTTATATATATTGGTTGGACAATATTTTAAATGGTAACAACTGTGTTTATAATCAAAAAATAATGTGATGGGTCAGAGATATCTTTGTCTATATAACACATTATGACAATTTTATATATGGAAAATTTATTGAAAATATTTTGATTGGGGGGACCATGGCCCTTATCGGCCCCCGCCTATCTCCCCCCTGCTGGTTATTATGGGAACCTTTCATATGATCTTCCCTAAATAAAATTATATGAGTTGATTATTTGCTTGGTATTTTGCAAGAATTCAACAATGTCCCATCTTATGATTGTTGGGAAAAGTCAACATGGAATTGTATTCCTAATATACACCGCCAAACAAACAATGTCTTAAAAAAAAAAAAAAATGAAAAGAAGCATTAAATCACACAACACAAGCTTTTTATGTGGAAACCCAAAAAAGGGAAAAACCACAGCCATCAGGATAATGAGAGAAAAATATCTACTATATAGAAAATTGTTACAACTACATAGTATGTACTCAATATTCTCCCCTAAACCCCAATTACAACCGAGCTTTATCGAGCCCCAAGATCCCAACCAAGCCGTAAGCTCATAGCTCTCTCTAGGTCCCCTTGAGTGTCTCTCAAGCATCCCTTGGGTCTCCCTCTGGATCTCCCTAGGATCTCACTCATTAGATTCACCCACTTTCTGATGTTTTCAGGTGTTTCTGCTCTAAGTGTTTCAAACATAACCACTCGATTTATAGATTTAGAGTACTTGGAGCCCAATTCATATGCTTGGAGCCAAAGCAATCTTACTTGGAGCAAAAGCATACTTGGCTTCTTTCACACACTAATTCCCCAAGTAATTCCAAGCCTTTTCCAACAAGAAAACATATATACATATGTTCCTATGCATTTTCCAGAAGCTTCACTCGTCTTCCAAAAGTTTCACGCATCTCAAATTTGTCTTTCAAACCTCACTAAAACCAATCTGATTCTGGTTGACTACTTCCGTTTAGTTAAATTCCATTTGGATTACAAGGGAATATGAGCCAATTTCCAACGATAATAATCCTAAACAAACAACTTTGTATGACTGTATGAGACAATGATACACATCTTTCTATTTGATAACAACAAAACATCATTATCATCATTATTTTATAAGCCACTATAGTTTCCTTGTCTATTAACCAGGTCATAAAATCGACTTCTAGGGATGGGTATTTTTCCCCATGGGCTCTACCCCCATTTGGGAGCAAATTTTGCACCCGAGGGTGGGGGAACCCCCACCCCCAATTCCCTCATTTCCTAAATGGGGGTGGGGTGGGGTCCCATTTCCCCAATATATATATATACACAAAATTTCAAGTCAGTGCGCACTGATATAACTTATCAGTGCGTTGGATGTGGACCATTAGATTTGCATACTTTAATTCAAAGCGCATGCACTTGTCAAAACTTCTCCATAATTAGTGTTCCACATGCATTGGTATTAATGTAGTTACATCAGTGTGCACTGATGTGAATAGGACCGTATATATATATATATATATATATGAATTTTATTTTCTTTTTAAAAAATTAACTCAAACTCACAGTCACCCGGTTTGTTTGTTTTTTTTTTTTTTTGGAAGAAAGGTTTTCCAAAAACCAGGAAAAAGATACAAACTAGCTTGGGTGCTCACCTAGCACTAACATCTCCACAAAGGGAGGACAACAATACAACCAGAAAAAACTAGAAGAATTATTAACCAAAGACATGATATCGTCAATAACAACACCCAAATCAGCATTTGTAGTCACACCTTTGTTGATTATCTCCACCACCCCTTTCACATCCGATTCAACCACCAAAGGCAAGATCCCTATATGCACCGAGAATATTCGCAGCTTGGGGGGGGGGGGGGGGAGGGAGGTGGCAAATTTAAGAAGATCAGCAAAGATAATTATAATAAGACAAATTAAGATTTACATAAGATATTGATAAACTACAATAGTATGAACAAAATTAAATTATAAATATTGATTAATAACTCTCTTTTTTTATTTATTTTAGGCTCTGCTAGAGCCTAGTCTTGACTACAACTCCCACTAATAAGGAGACGACACCTACACTTGGAATATTATGGCCAAGGTGGGACATATATATATACACCTATATATATATATATATACAACAAGGCAAGACTTGAACCTTGGTGGTGGAGCGTCCTAGGGAGGCTCCAGCCATCAAGGCAAGTGGCCATTGGTGATTAATAATTCTAGAAGAATACAAATTGAGTTATATTAATAATTGATGAATAGTGGGGTTGGAAAATATATATTAATTATGAAGTTGGATTCTTGAGGTGACCATGTAACACCACTATTGTGATTAGAGTGTCATTTCATGTTTCCGATAGACATTTCTTTCTTTTTTTTTTTTTTTTTTTTTTTTTTCTGTTTTTTTTTTTTAATTTTTTAATTTTTATATTGATAACAACTGTCGAAATATGACGAGATAAGACTCTGTTAGGGGAGATGACACCCATATTTGAACTAATAAGGGACAAGTATAATATATATATATATATATATATATATACTTATGGCATTGAACAGTAGTTGTGGAGGTTCACTTGGAAGAGTCCAACCATATTAGCAAGAGGTTATTGGTGTTTTCCGATAGATATTTCACCAATATATATATATACATCTTTGCATTTGATCATATAGCCTACTGGTCTCACGGGTTTATGAAAGGCATTAACTTTGTGTTTGATTAATGTTCCTTTTGATAAAAAACACAAGTAAATGATTTCTCTAATTGTACGGACCGGACCATATCGACAATGCCCAGCCTATAGAGCTAATCTCAAATGAGTGCAAGAGTAAAAATTATAATTTACATAGCTCTTATTATTATTTTTATTTTATTTTATTTTATTTTATTATTTATAGTGAATTTCTCAGGTGTATTTAACTGGAAAAATCAACTACTTAAAGAACATGAATGATGATCATTAATAGAACCCGTCCTCTGACTCGAAGGTTAGTTGGGTCTTTAAAAAATTCAAGATCACGGTTTCGAATAATAGATAGATAATGTCAATATATATATATATATATATAGACATGCGATCATTAATAAAGTTTTCCCATGAAAACGAAATAAAGAAAAGCGGAAGGCATACAAATCAAATAAATGATTTTTAGAAAGAATTAAAGTAAGAAAAAACTCAAAAAAGTATTTAATAATGTTAGAGAAGAAACGACGTTGCTGGGTCATTAGTCCTTACCATTTCTTAAAGAACATGTTAATATGTATGTATACCTTTTTATAAAAAAAATATATATATATATATATGTATGTATGTATACTTTTAAGGATTATTAATAAATAAATAAAATCATATTTCAAAATACACAAAATTGTATAATTTTTTTTAAAGTAGAAAATCATATATTAATATATAAACAAAATAAATAACACCAAAAGTCTTTGAAATGTACTTCTTGTTTGGAAATGAATTTTGAAGAACATGTTAATATTTATACTTTTAGGGTGCGTTTGATGTACATGATAGGATTAGATTATTTTTAAGAAATGAGATGAAATTGGATTGGATTAATTATAGTGTTTTTTGTGTTTTGTGTAATATGAGATTTGACTAAAAATAGTGCTATCATGTGTTTGATATGTAATGAGATTGAAAAAAAATAATGGAATAAAACTATATTAAATAAATAAAATCATTTTAATCAATTTAAAGAAAATAAACTTATTTTAAATTAAATTTGGTTAAAAGAATTATTAAAAATAAATAAAAGTTTAAAATAAAATAACATTTAAATTTTAATTGAAATTAAAAAAAATAGAATAAAATTATATATGTGAAATTAATATTTAAATCGGTTTAAATAAATTTAATATTTTAAATATAATATAAAATAAATAAAGTATGGGTCTCGAAATTCCCTTACCTAACAGGTCCCATCCAAAAAAGTAACAACATAAAATACATAATGACGGATCCCCCACAACAAAAAAAAAAATATATATATATATAAGGGTTAATATCATTTGGGTCCTTATCTTTTTCTGAAAGATTAATTTTTTGAATGAGTTTGTTTTTTAGCAAAACTTTCCCTAACTTTTGAAATGTATATCAAATAGGTCATTTTAACTTTTTTTTTAACGGTCAAACGTCACAGTATTGTTATAATGTCTATTTTGCCCCTGTATGTCTTATTAATGGTTGAAAAGACTGTTTTACCCTCTAACATTTAAAATTTAAACAATTTATCTAATTAAAAAAAAAAAACTAAACGTTTTAAATTAAAAAAAAAAAACCAAACAAAACTAATTAAAATAATAATAATTATTATTATTATTATAAAATAAAAAATATATAAAACTAATTAAAAAAGATGGATTTATTATTAATAATTAAAAATATATTATTATTATTATTATTAAATTTAAAAGATGGATTTATTAATAATTGGAATTATCAAATTATTATATTAAAAAATTATATTAAAATAATTAATATTACAAATAATAATAAAAAAAATTTAAAATTAAAATATAAAATCTCTCTCTCACACGTAAATCATCACCAAACCCTAAAAAAAATTTCCTCTATCTCTCTCTCAGACTCTCACTCGTTCATCATCGACATCAAAACCTCCCAACACCCAAGCGACAACAGCGGCAATGACCAGAAGCGACGACGACTGAAAGCGCAATGATGACGACTGGATCTCTCTCTTCTTCTTCTTTCTTGGCATCGGGGTGGTTGACAGTGGGTGGTTGATGGTGGTGGTGGTGGTGGTGATGAGATCAATCGATCCATCTAGAGAGAGATGAGATGAGATCGGAGATCGGTGGGGTAGAAATAGAGATATGTGGTTTGATTTGGTTTCTGGAAAAAAATGATGATGATTCAAGCTTGATTTGGTTCCTGGAAGAAAAAAAGATATGCATAGAAGAAGAAGAAGAAGAAGATCAAGCTTGGTTGATTTTCGTTCTGGGCTTGTTCGTCTGGTTGTTGTGATGAAAATCAATCAGTATTTGCATTTTTACAAACATCCAACAAATCTCTAGATTGATTTTCGTTCTGGGCTTGTTCGTCTAGTTGTTGTGATGAAACTAAATTCTTTTTTTTTTTTTTTTTTTTTTTTGCTACAAAGAACAGGTTTGGTTGGATGAAAATTTAGATTTGTTATGATGAAATGTTGGATGAACTTGTCTAATCAGGATGAAAAGTTGGAATTAATTGGTACGTGATGAATAAGAGATCTCCATAGATCAGTGGAGAAAATTAGAGATTTCCAAACCCATCAACAACTCAATCCAATTCTTGTTTCGTTTTTATTTTATTTTTTATTTTGTAATTTTAATTTTTTTATTTTTTAATTTATGTTCACGATTACATGTTAATATCAGTTTTATTTCTTTCATATATATATATATATATAAATATTTTATTTCTATTTTTGTGACACATGGATATTCTTGGTTCAAAGACAAAAATACCCCTGTAAATGTTAAGTTTGACTGACAGTTGACTAACGGATGGACTGATTTGATATACTTTTCAAAAGTTAGGGAAAGTTTTGCTCAAAAAGCAGACTCGTTTAAAAATTTGATATTTCATAAAAAGATAGGGATCCAAATGATATTAACCTTAAATATAAAGGGTTGGGACTAAAATAGTCCCACCAAACTAAAATAGTCCAAACATTTCTAGCGGGACTAAATAATCCTGCTACAACAGTACAATAGGTGGTCCCCACCGGATTGTTCTCCCATTTGGTCTGCTCACCAAACGTGGGGAACAGAATTGGAAATTGTCTAATCCCATCCAATGTTGTGTAACAAACACAGCCTTACGGAATGACATAATAAACAAAAACTACAAAACTTACCTTGAGTTTGTATAGAAAAGACAAAATATTTAACTTTGTACCTTAATTGTACCAGCGTCAATCTTAACGGTTGCTTTAACAGCTAGAGGGTAAAATTATCTTTTTTCAATAATAAAAAATTGAAAAATCTAAGGGCCTATTTGGAGCGTGGGTTTGGATTGGGATTGGACTAATTTAGTCTCAGTCCTACGTTTGGTGAGAGTTTGAAACATTGGACTATTAATCCCAATATCAAAATAGTCCCATGATCATGAGATAAAATATGCCCACCTTCTCTTTCTTCAACCTTTTGTCTCTCTCTTCAACCTCTTCTTCTCCTTCCGCTGCCGTGGCCTTCGTCTTCTTCTCCTTTCGCCGCCGCGGCCTTCGTCTTTCTCTCTCTCTCTCTCTCTCTCTCTCTCTCTCTCTTCCTCTCACCAGATCTTGGGTTTTTTTTTTCTTTCTTAACTATTTTTTTTCTTTATTATGTGATGATGATGGCCGTGGATGGTGGTTGTGGTGGTGGAGATGATGATAGTCCCGATATCAGCTACGACAGAGGGATTTCGCTCAATGAAGAAATCAATTTTGGAGTAAATCAATTTTGTGGAGGTATTGCCTAGAAATTGATTTTGGAGTAATTCAATTTTGGAGTAAATCAATGAATAAATTGATTTGTTGCCCACGTTTCTAGGCAATGCTCAACTTAAGAAAACTGGAAGTTCATAAATTGATGAAGATAATAATGATTTTCTGATTAAAATAGTATTATTATTTTTTGTGCACAATGGAGAAATCAATTTTGGAGTAAATCAATTTTGTTGAGTTATTGATTAGAAATTGATTTTGGAGTAATTCAATTTTGTAAATTGATTTGTTGCTCATGTTTATGGGCAATACCCAACTCAAGAAAGCTAGAAGTTCATAAATTGATGAAGATAATAATGATTTTCTAATTAAAATAATATTATTAATTTTTGAAATAATGATTTTCCTTAAAAAAAATTATTATATTTAGTCAAATCCTAAGTTTCACCAAACAAAACACGGTTTTAATTTGATTCAGTCTCATGTTTCTCCAAACACAAAATAGTATTAATTTAGTCCAGTCCAGTCCAATCCAATATAATCACAGTCTCATCTCAATCCAATCCAATCCCATGAAATAGTCCAATCCAATCTCACGCACCAAACGGGGCCTAAAGACAACCCAAAACTGTTTAAAACTATATATATTCTTACCTAAAATAAATTCCAAAATAAGAATCAATTTGAGATTTTGATCTGATTTTAACAAATTTCCAAGTTTTTTATCCACAAAAATTTAAACAATTCTAAAAAATCCAAACTCGAAATTAGTTAATACAACTTTAAAGAGATATCCAAGGAGTTTCACTACAAACAACAAATCAAATTGCACATTTGAACACCAAAATTGTTTTTTCCAAGAAAAAGGACATTTGTAGAGAAAACTAAAGAATCAATAAAGAGAAGAAAAATGGCGAGAGAAAGAGAAAGAGAAAGGCGGGAAAGTCGAGTTTATAAGTTACTAAAAGGGATATTATCATTTCCCCCTGTAGTTTGCCATATTCATATATTTACCCTCCAAGTTTCAAAAATGGTTGATATTCTCCCAGAAAATCAAAGTATTTGAATATTTACCTCCAGCCGTTAGGATTTCCGTTAAATAGAGGTTTGACCGTTAAAATAATGAAAAAAGTACGTTTTTACCCCTTGTTATCATTTTATCATTTATTTGATCAAAACAAATTCAACCAGTATTAACATAAATTAAAAAAGAATATTTAAAATTAAAAAAAATGGTAAAAAAAAATTAAAAAGATATTAAAAGAATAAAATTATTAAAAGAATAAAATTATTAAAAGATATTAAAAGAATAATATTTTAAAAAATAAAAAATCAATTAAACCCTAATTCTTCCTCTCTCTCCCCCATCTCTTCCTCTCTCTTCCACCACTACCAATAATAATGGAAATTAAAAAAAGGATATTAAAAAAGAATATTTAAAATAAAATAAAATAAAATGGTAAAAAAATTATTAAAAGATATTAAAAGAATAATATTAAAAAAATAATATTAAAAAAATAAAAAATCAATTAAATCCCTAATTCTTCCTCTCTCTCTCTCTCCCTCTCTCCCCATCTATTCCTCTCTTTTCCGCCACTCCCTTTTTTTTTTTTTTTTTTTACAACCTAAACAATCGCAAATGCTATTAAATTCAATTCTCAATGTTTCAATGTTTTTACCCTTGGTTTCGGTGTTGGTAGTTAGAGGGTTTAGTGGGTTTGGTTTTGTTGGTGGTGGTTTGATTTAAGGGTGTTGGTGGCTACGATTTGGTGTGACTTTGGTTTGGTTTTGATTTTTGGGTTATGGTAGTGTGGGTCTAGATTCTAGTGTTTCTAGGTTTGGTGGTCTGTTGATGATGATTTCTGGGTTTGGACGATGATGGTGATCATGAAGATGTTAAATTTGCTTTATTAATTTTTTTTTTGGTCTTTGGATTTGTTGCACCAATTCCTCTTTTATTTTTTTGGTTTTTGAATTTGTGGAGATCTAGAATGACGTCTATTTGAATAAGATAGATGGTGGAGAGATGATTGTGATGAAATGGATCTGAAATAGATTTGATGAAATGAATCTGATGGTGAAATAATAAATATTAAATTTAATAATAAAATATATTTATTATTTAATTTAATATTTATTATTTAATTTGATTTTCAGGGGGAATATCAACCATTTATAAAACTATGAGGGGTAAATTTATGAATATGGTAAAATACTGGGGAGAAATGATAATATCCCACTTGTTTAATTTAGCTTTTTACCACATTACCCTTCTATTTTAACGGTCAAACCTCTATTTAACAGAAATCCTAACGGCAGGGGGTAAATATTCGAATACTTTGATTTTCAGAGGGAATATCAACCATTTATGAAACTATGAGGGAAAATTTATGAATATGGCAAACTACAGGGGGGAAAATGATAATATCCCTTAGTAAAAACATTTTTGGTCAATTTTCGTTATTTTGATACTATTAAAACTCGGGTAATTAGATTAGTGACAAGCCCACAAATACATCACAAATAAGTGCTATTTAGGCTCATTTTCAAATGAATGAAAATACATTCCTGAAAGAGTAGTTCAAACAACGTTCAAGTGATCATAAATCAATGTTTGTTTCATTTATGTAGGAAACACTCTATAATTGGATGATTGAGATCGTTGGGTTTTAGGGTTTTGGAAACAATCCAAATTGTGAAGAGTTTTTAATTCAAGGAATATATTTTGCTTATAATTATGTCAAAATTTAAGAAGTTCAACAAAAGATAATCATATTTTAAAATACAGAAAACTGTATAATTTTCTTTTTTTTTTTTTTTTTTTTAAGTAGAAAATTGTATAGTAGTATATGAACAAATAACACCAAAAGTCTTTGAAATTTACTTCTTACACATGGAAATGATTTTTGAAGAACATGTTAATGTGTATACTTTTAAGGATTGACATAATAAATGAAAACTATTAAACTTACCTTAATTACACCAACGTCAAACTTAACAGTTGCCTTAACAGATAGAGGGCAAAATTATCCATTTACATAATATGAAATTGAAAATTCTAAACACAACCCAAAACTTTTTATAACTATATTCTTACCTAAAATAAGAATCAATTTACCAATGACCTCTTGTCTTAGTGGTTGGAGTCTTTCATGGGAGGTTCCACCACCAAGGTTCAAGCCTTGGTATGTACATAATTGTCCCACATTTGGTTATTAAATCCCAAAGTATGGGGAGTCTTCTCTCGATATAGTGGGAGCTGCTCTTTCTTCAATTGTGAGAGTTGTAATCTATTTGTATCCTCTTCCCGTTAGTGAGATTAGTATTCCGGGCTATACTTGTAGAATCTATTCTCGTCAAGTCCCAGTTGTAATTGTACTTTCAATATATATATATATATATATATATATATAAGAATAAATTTGGTGTTTTGATTTGATTTGATTTTAACAAATTAATTTCCAAGTTTTTTAAATAATTCTAAAAAATCCAATCTAGAATCGAGAATGCTCACTCTACCGAGCTAATTTCAAATTAGTGCAAGAGTAGAAGTTTGAAGAATACTATCTTAAGGGAAAGCAAAATCTTGTATTTTTAGATACTTTACAGAGCTCCTCTCTTTTTTAGTGAATTTTTCAAGTGTATTAATAGCTGGAAAAATCAACTAATTAAAGCAGATGAATGATGATCATTAATAAAGTTTTCCCATGAAAATGAAAGAAAGAAAAGCGGAAGCCATACGAATCCAATAAATGATTCTTGGGAAAGAATTAAAGTAAGAAGGAAAAAAAAAAAAAAAAAAGTATTTAGAGTCTGTTTGGTTGAGCTTTTAAAAAAACTCTATCGGTAAAAGATCTATTTATAGTAAATTTATTAGAAAGTTTTATTTTTTTAAAAAGAGTGGTGATATTAACACTCCTTAAAAACTGTATATATATATACCCCTTTCGTAAGTATATCTCTAAAATATTTTAAAAATCTCTGGTTCGTATATAAACCTCACTTAATACCAAAAATACCTTTCTTTAATTTTATTGTATTATATTTTTGTTAGCAAACCCCACTATTTTGTTATCTAATTAGATTTATTTAAAATTTTATTATTTTAAATCTTTTTATTCAAATAAATAATTTCTCTTAAAAAGATTTAAAAAAATTAATTCTAAACAAAATATCTCTTTATGATAATTACATCCATGCCCTGACATAACAATTTTAAAAACAAAATATCCACTATAAGTGGTGTCATTCCACGGTTTCCACCGGTGATGAATTACTCTGATTTCATCCACAGAGAAATCATCAATCTCATCGCAAAGGAGATGAGGAAATTGATCTCTTTCTCGATGTGAGGAAATCCTCTCGTCGTGTGGAGTAGATCGGATCTCCAAGTGGTTTTCACCGCCAATGGAGTTCATGATTTTTCTAAAATGGAATTCTATTAAAAAATATTATAAATAAATTTTTTATTATTTGTTATGTGATTATAAAAGGACTAAGGGTAATTAGGTCTTTTTCAGTTTTAAGGTTTAAGTCTACATGTTCTAAATTATCAATATAGGGGTCTTAGTGTAATTGAAACCAAAAGTTGAATAATTTGTCTTTTATATAAAATTCAAGGTGAGTTTGTGTTATCTTCCCAAAAATATATAAATATAGTTATATTATTATATGAGAAAATAACACCAAAACTTTATGAGGTAGTCTTTTAACGTGTATAAACTACTTTATCAAAATCTAACTTTTTTTTTTTTTTAAGGCATTGATCTTCTCTAATGTTAGCTAAACTTGATAAAAAAAAAAAGTTAACATCAAAATCGATATTTTCGTCATATCATCTCACTTTTAATACTTTATTTTGAAAAAAATAGATCTCTAACGTAGATCCATTGAAAAAATAAATGAAAAAAAAATGAAAAACCAAAAATTAAAAGACGAGATGGATGGAGATTTAGATTGGGTGTCCATCTCAGGAGACCCAGATGAAGACCAATGGAGTGGGTCATTGTTTCGGATAGAGAACAACTTTGCTCACCCACACTAATCAGAGGTAAGCATTACTTTGTTCACCCACACTAACTAGAGGCCCACTTTATTGCTTGACACATGTCCTAAACTCAATCCAAAGTCCAAAGTTAACTCAACGTTAACCTAAAGTTTGGGATATGTGTCAAATAATGAGGTGGGAGGTAATGCTTACCCTAGTTAATGTAGGTGAGCAAAGTTGTTCTCTTTGGGATCTCCATCACTGGCGGAAATTAAAGATGGAGATCCATTTTTATTGGGTTGTCAGAATTTGCTTTTTTACCGTCCATTTTTTTTTTATATTTTTTATATTTTTTATATTTTTTACAACCAAAAACAGTTTTATAAAACACATCAAAACACCACCAGCCTCCAGGATTTTGGTACTATTTGCTTTTTAACATATTAAAAGATAAACACCAATCTCTTATTAATAACTGGACCCTCCCACATGAATTCTGAAGATGGTACTTAAATAGTGCGTCTCTTTGCTCAACAACAAAACTCTTTCATTTTCAAAGGTTGCGTATTTGATATATATATATATATATATATATATATGGTGAGTTCCATTTGGCTCCATTGTTGTTGGTGGTGTTATTGGGACGGACAAAGTCTTGGGGGGATAGAGAGAGTTGCGAGCCTCTACATGCTTAACTTTCTTTACATGCTTAACTTTTAAATAAAGTAAGTTTTTTTTCTTTTTTTTTTTTAAATCCAACACCAATCAAGGTGAGATCAACCGTGCGACAAGTATGATCCAAAATACAACTCTCACAATACGAAAAGAATATCCCTACATTTACGATTTAATGAATAAATCGAATGTGGAGAGCTTCTATGAAGTGTCTAACCACTTAACTACTTGAGTCTTTGAGATAAAATAAGTTGGATCATGCAATGCTATTTGATTTTTATTTTTTAAGTAGATGGATAAATTTCATGATTTTGTAATTTGTAAAACGAATTTAATTATTATTATTTTTTAAAATCAAAATTAGTTTTGTTTGTTCATTGATATGCTGTCACGTGTATGAAACAACAAAATCAATACAGAAATTTCTCAATCTAAAATTAAAGAAAGAAATTAGATTACAGGTAGTATGATTCTGATAGGAACTGATGTGAATGTGATGGAAGTTCACAAGTGTTTTTTCATTCATGTGCACTTTGTTTGCTTTTAACAACTATTAAACTTGTTTGTCTTTTGCATGTGATTCCAATTCAATTAATTTGTAATTAGTAATTACAGAGTCAAAATTTTGCATGATAAATATGCAGGATTTAACACCTAACCCTCGAAGTATTACATTATTACCTAAAAGTTCTTTTATACAATATATATATATACACACACAATTGTATGTATCACATTTTGTTTTAAGTATTGCAATAAATTTTGAAACCGATCAATAGGGTCAAGGTTTTGCGTGAGTTCAATCTACATGTGTAGCCTGAATATTAATATAAGAAAAGATATCTACTCTCATATGATAGGACTTAAACCCCCCATCACTAATATGGAAAAGGAGGTATAGTACCGTCTCATGTACTAAAAGATAATATACATAACTATCACAATTTGATGACCACGATTTATACCATTACCAATCTATATTCTTACAAGTTGTTAATATAATTTGATTTTGATTCGTAAAGATTTCATTTACTACTTACATTCTCACACACACTTCCCTAATATCATATTGGTTGATTTTTCCTGTACCAGATGTTGGACCCATCACCCATTTTGTCATTTTCTTCCTTGTGTTCAATTCCCGTATGTTACTCCGAGATTCATGTTTTTATTATCTTGATACCATATTCGACACTGAAAAAATGGAAAATCAGTATAGATATATTTCAAATCATTTTCAAAAATTTAAACATTATCTACTGTCTCTGTCAATCTATCATGTTGGATTTGAATCAATACTGTTATGCTGAGAGAGATATATAGCACAATAGGATTGAGCTACTCATCTTTTTAAACCCTTCAAAACTTGTACTCAATTTCCTATCCATCGATCTCAAATATAGTTCCATTTTCAAATAATTCAAGTCTTAACATACCAGCTTACAATTCCTTCCTTATAATGGTTCTTCACCGCGTATCGTGGAAAACCTGAGTCCGATCATCCAACTCTACAGCGATGGCACCATTGTTAGGAATAACCACGTAAACTCCGCCGTGCAATTGCTGACGGATGATTCTGTCAAAATCAAAGACTTGATATATGACAGAAAACACAACCTCCATCTCAGGTTATATAAACCTGAAGCTTTTACAAAAACATCATCACCGTCCAGCAAGTCTCCGATTATTGTGTTTATCCGCGGAGGTGGTTTTTGCGTTGGCTCACGTACTTGGGCAACCTCTCAAAACTGTTGCCTGCACTTGGTGTCTGGACTGAAAGCTCTAATAGTTTCAGCAGACTATAGGTTGGCGCCGGAACACAGGCTGCCAGCAGCTATAGAAGATGGTTTTAGAGTAATGAAATGGCTATAGGCTCAGGCGTTGGGAGATTGTGATGTGTGGTTAGACACTTGTGAGGTCGACTTCAGTAGAGTGTTTGTCCTGGATGACTCATCTGTTGCCAATATTGCACACCACTTGGCTGTAAAGTTCCAGGCCGGATCCACTGCATTGGCTTCGGTTCGTGTTCGAGGATACGTGCTGTTGGCGCCGTTTTTCGGTGGTGTTGTTAGGACAAGGTTAGAGGAGGGCCCAAGCGAGGTGCCGAGGTTGTGCTCAACTTGGAGATACTCGACAGGTACATTGGTTATTTACACTGATTTTATTTATTTTTTTTTTAATTTTTTTTTAAGACATATATTTGAATGATTTTTAAAATTTATTTTTGAAAGAAATGATTTTTAAATTTTATGAAAGAATTTAGTAAAAGGATTTTAACAAATTGGACCGAGTTTTGTTTTAACGAATTTCAAGAACTATTTATTTTTTTCTAGATACATGCAGGGAATTATGTATTTGATATATTGAAAAGAATAAAGATGAATTAAGTTTTGAGTTGTTAATATGCGCCATAGAAGCTTTTATTAATAAGAGAAGAGTTTCAATGTATATTATACCACGTGACACCAGGGCCAACCTTGATATTTTCGGGGCCCAATATCAACTATAGAAAATGAAACCTCTGATATTCTATATATGCTTACATGATTTTTTTTTTTTTTTTTTTTCTCTAGTAAATACTTATAAAAATCAATATAATATTTCAAACTCAACAATATAACATGACAAAATAGTAAATAAAAAGTTACCAAAATAATTTTTTTATAATTGCATCAAATAATATATCATTAAAATCTTACTCGTCTCACATTTTTAGCAGTAAAAGTTTTGAAAAGAGAAAAAGAAAAATAAAAGTGTATTGATTTAGGGGTGTATTGAATTGAGATTTTAATAGAAAATTTTCGAGTGTTAGAATTTTATGGATTTGCATAATTTTAAAGACTATTATGATTATATATACCGGACTTTTAGGATTCTAACAGAGTATTTGAACTTTATTTATAGACTATTAGAATTTGTTCATAAGAATCGGTGAAGTAGCCATGCAAGTGAGGTGAAACAATGAATCAACTAATCGATTAGGTGGAATAAATTAGTTAGTGTGGGAGAATATGACCTACATGTGCAGTCAGTGTGGAATAAATTAACAGCCCAATTGGTGATTCACTAATTCACCATAACCAATCAAATATGAGAGACTTTTTTTTTTTTTTTCTGAAAAATATAATTGGACTGTTAACTTCGAATTTTTGGATTTTGAAAGCATGGATTTTTTAAAAAAATTTTGGTGGATTTTTTTTTTAAAAAATATTTTAGTGAAGAGATTTTCGAAAGCATGACTTTACCATAACCAGATATGGGACATTTTAGTAGATTTGTGATGAAGATCTGATGGGGGTATGGAAGTCGAGGAAGACGAAGATGAAGATGATTTTGAGAGCTTGAAAAGTCCAGAAAGTCTAATGGGAGAGGGCAAGACAATTTTAATGACTTAATCCAATACCACTAAAAGTTTGGATCCAATACCATAAGATATTATAAACTTTTTTAAAAAAATCTTAGAAGTCCTAATCGACTACCACTAGACTTATATAGCTTATTAAAGTGTCTCAATCTAATACTACCAGAAATTTTACTTCCCAAAATTGTCTATAAAAATCTCAATCTAATATGAGGGAGGTTTATCACTTTTTTGAGTTGGTCTTTCAAGACTATTACTACTTTAATAACTTATGTTTTAAAGGCACCAAAGTAAATGGCTTCCAAAAATACCCTTACTTTTAGTATTTTTTATTGTATCTCTGACTTTAACTTTCTCCCACGTTTATGTTGTCTGAAATATACTTCTCTCACTAACTTTAAATTCTCTGTAAACTAAGATCCAACTTCATCTTCTTCACTATAAACTGGTATCTAAGTTCATCTTCTTCTCCAACTGTAGGTCGTTGATCATCTCCTTCTGTAACTCGTGGTATTGTTCTCTTTTTCGTTTGTCTTCAATCATGCTAACATAATCCCATTTCTTGTGTTTAATATGTTTTGACTTCATCTTCTTCATGTTAAACTAGATCTGGGAAATGAATTGAAAAGTATCAGAGTCTTTGGTTTAATATGTTCCGAGACTTTTCAAAAGGCTCCGAGACTTTAGAATTAGCTATACTTTTCTAAGACTTTTACTTTCTTTGGTTGCCTATATCTGTTTCCACTGTGTCTCTGCCTCTCATCGTGTGAATTTTGTTATTCACTAATCGATATAGTGAGTGAACTTAGAGAAGGTATAATTGTTATACCTTTTATGAGTTCACTCATCTTGTTGGCTTGTGAATGCATAACAAAATTCATTCAAAGGTCTGAGATAACAACTTTGTGAATGTAAAGTCTCAGAAAATATATAAAAGTCACTTTTTAATGTAGTGTCCGAAACCTATTAACCATGTTCAATTCCGAGACTTTTGTTAATATGTCTAAGACTTTTGTTAATGTGTCTGAGACTTTTAAATTGTATGGTCGAGACTTTGGTTTAAGATGTTCCGAGACTTTGGAATCAACTATAATTTTTCGAGACTTTAATCTTCTTTGGTTGCCTATATCTGTTTCCACCGCGCCTCTTATTGCGTGAATTTTGTTATTCACTAACCGATATGGTGAGTGAACTTAGAGAAGGTATAACAATTATACCTTCTCTGAATTCACTCATCTTTTCAGTTTGTGAATGTATAACAAAATTCATTCAAAGGTGTGAGATAACAACTTTGTGAATGGTGGTTCCAAAGTTTCAGATGGAAGTCTCGGATAGTTTTCCCAAAGTCTTAGAAAATGTATAAAAGTCTCGGATGGAAGTCTTAGACAGTGTGACAAAAGTCTCGAAAAGTGTTACGAAGATCTCAAACATGTATCATAAAAGTCTCGGATGTTGTTTTCAAAAGTCTCGGAAATTGTTTTGAAAAGTCTCAGACAGTATTACAAAAATCTTAGAGAGTGTTACAAAAGTCTCGGACATATAGCATAAAAGTCTCGGACATTGTTTTCCAAAGTCTCGTAAATTGTTTTCAAAAGTCTCGGACGTTGTTGTCCTCCGGCTTTTTCTGAGACTTTAGTTTTCTACTCCGAGATTTATGGACTTTATGCCGAGACTTATTCACTATTTTCAGATACTCATTAACTTTAAGTTTTTATTCATTTTTATAGTATAATCCCCATTGTTATGTCTTATGATATACCAACTTCATTTTGTTAATATTTATGTGTGCAGGAAAATGGATCGGGTTAGAATAGTTATATCATATAACGGTTGATGGGAGCAACTACCAGGCGGAAGCCAGAGGTTTGTTGGCTCGGATAATCATGGAATATACATGTTAAAGAATATGACCTTTGATGAGCTTTTGGCATGTGTGTAGTCAATTGTCCACTATGATCCAAACAAATACAATATTGATCTATAGTCAATATCATGTGTTCCTATCACTACATGTCGCACATTTATAAGAAACGATGATGATGCTCATTTTATGCTAAGGGAAGATAGGGTGATTCCTCAAGTATGTGTTAGCCTAATTGAAAGGAGATGTGGAGGTGTGATGGGTGATGCCATCCTTCTTCATAGAAATCCTTAAGATTATCCATTCGTCAACGGTAGTAACCAAATGTTGACACAACGAAGTGGGACCGATAACGATGGAAATCCCTAAGGTGTAGAAAAATTTCAATGTCCTGCCTGTAGCAGTTGACCTTGCAGCTAACATTGAACATCATATTGACCGTTACTTTAAGCGTCAATTTGAGGCCAATATGGAGTTGAATATAGAACCCAATCATGATCTTGTATGTGACCATGAAAACGTTATTGAAAAACCTATACAACGTCAAACTGAAGGAAGGCATGCACAAGGTGACCATCCTCGTTGTAGTGTAGAGGATATGGTGAGGACATCCGATATCCCGAAAAATCTTAATATGTCAGGTTCCGATAATCAGTCAACTTGGGTTATTCCCGGATACGAAGCGTATTTGTTTAGTCAAGTGAACAACACCATGGGATCACGTGAACCTAACACTTTGATTTACAAAGGTCAATTTTTTCCAAAAAGAAGCGATTTAAAAAGATTAGTAAGTCTTCATGCAATGAGGGAAAACTATGAATGGAATGTGAAAAGGTCTAACAAGTTGGTTCTACATTTGGTGTGCAAGATTGACAATTGTACGTGGAAATTAAGAGCGGTGAGGAGAAATGAAGGCACATACTTTCAAGTGAGAAGTTTTGTAAGTGAACATAGTTTTCCTTTAGAAGAGGTCCACTGGCGTCACTGACAGGCTAGTGCTATCATAATCGGTGAAGTAATAGCTCCTAGACTCCAACAACACGATGGTCGTCTAATGATACCTAAAGACATAATTACGGATATGAAAACAATATATGTCATCCAAGTTATGTATAGTAAGGCTTATCAAGCCTTGCATTATGCATTGGTATTGACCTATGGAGGTCATGAAGAAACGTTCCAACCACTACAAAAAAAAAAAATGGTCTTTTCCGACGGCTAAAAAATAGGATTTTCTGACGAGAAAAAGCTGTCGGAGGCCATCACAAATACGCTTGTAAAAAAAAACCATTCACCGACAAACCGTCACAAATACTACCATTTCTGACTGCCATAGCTGTCGGAAAATATAAAAAAGCCGTCGGTAATAGCAATTAAAGGTGGTCAAAATTACTTGTATTTCTGATGACTTATTGCCATCGGAAATAAACGGAAAAAAAAAATGGCACGACTCGGCTTGATAGGCGCCACCTCACCCAACAACTTTAATTCCATGAAACTCATGGGGTTCAAACCCTTGACTTGAATGACAATAAGGGTTACCCTTACTATTTTGCTATAACTTTATAGCTGATATGTTTTGCATACTATTTATATATAAGCTACTAATATGTTTATATAACATCTAATTAAATATATTTTTTGTACACTATTTAAATATACCTATTGAGATATTATTTTTTAAAATAATATTTTATTAAAATTATTACAGTTTGTTAAAAAAAAAATCAAATTAGTAGTGTCACTAAACATAATTAAAAATAACTAAAACGTTCTTGTGATTACTAATAATTTTGCTATATTTTATATTTAGTTAATTTAGTAAGATGTGTCCACAAAGTAATTCAAATTAAACTTTAGCATTTCCGATGATACTTTTTATGTTGTTAGAAAATTTAGTAATATTGACGGCTTATTTGACTATTTTCGAAGGCCCAAAAGCCGTTGGAAATACGATACTTTTTTTATAAAAAAAATTTCCGATGGCACAAAAAGTCTCACAAGTCATCGGCATAACGCGACAACTTGACACTACCCAAATCAATCTTGCATATGTCATGTACGAGGGCGTCGTAATGTTCCTTGACATCCCTACGTGACTTTCTAGACAGTTGACTGGTGATATTTTGCCATCGGGCAATTTCTAAAGATAAAATTGCTTATAATAATGGGGAGTTCCTAAAAAATGACGTCAATATCTCACAAATCCCTTCATCATAACCCTGAAAAATGTTTTTGTATTTCTGTTGCATTAAAGTGTTCACTCCTGATTTTTGCATATATATGTCATTGTCTGGATACAATTTAGGGAAAATCAGGTGTATTAAATGCTTACTACGAAATAGAGTTTATATAAAAAAAATTTATCTAACTTTTTATTTTTCAAGAAAAAATAAATCATGAAATTTTTATTTATACAAATTATTTGAAGAAACTTTATACAGAAATACATTTTTGACATATAAAAAAAAAAGGGTTCTTTTTGACGACTAAATGCCGTTGGAAAATACCATTTACCGTTGGAAATGTGGACTATTTCCGACGACAATAAGGCCGTCGGAAATGTTGGATGCCGTCAAAAATGTTGGATTACTTTTTCCTCATTTTCAACGAATCAAAGACTATTTCCGACGGCTATTGGGCCGTCGAAAGTGTTGTATTACATTTTTACTCATTTTCGACGGTACTTTTTGTGCCGTCGAAAATGGGAAAAACATTGACAACACACAGACTATTTTCGACGGTCATTTAGTTGTCGGAAATGTCATATCATATTTTTACTCATTTCCGATGGCACTGATATGGAAGTTGGAAGAGGTACTATTACCAACGGCAATTAGCACCGTCGGAAATAGCTCGTCACTGATAGACATTTTTTTTTTGTAGTGAACTACTGCCATCTTTTGGTTATGTTCTGGAGCAACACAATTCTGGCATAATCACAGAATTACAGTGCATAGAGGACAATAAATTTTATATTTCTTCATGGCGCTTCAATAAGAGGTTTCCGGCGATGTATGCGTCTTGTGATTGTTGTTAACGGTACCTTTCTAAAAAGGAGATGTCAGGGTACAGTGTTTGTGGCAACATCACAAGATGACAATGAACAAACATATCTAATAGCTTTTGGTTACGGGGATCCAAAAAATAACGCTTCTTGGGAGTGGTTTTTGGATTGCTTGAAGGGTGCCCTCGGTCATATTGAAGATTTGGTTTTCATTTCCAATTGAAATGCAAGCATAGAAGCCGAGATAGCTAGCGCCTTCCCATATGCAACCCATACCATATGTGCTTGGCACTTTTCCGAAAACGTAAAGAAATGTTTCCATAGAAAGGATGTAGCACATATGATGTTTACAGTAGTGAAAAAAATACCGATAATTGAAATATAACGTATAATGGGTGAGTTACATAACCTGCACCAGAATGCTTACGATTATGTTTCAATGTCAAGCTAAAAAAGTGGTCCCGTGTCCATTGTCCCCAATGAAGGTATAGGTTCATGACAACCAATGTTGCTGAATGCCTGAACTCATGCTTGAGATTTGCACGGAAACTGCCAATATTGACTTTGGCTGAGTTAAAAAGGGATATGCTGCAACGTTGGTATTATAACCGTCATCGAGCTGCACTCTCCATGCGTCACAAACTAACTGATGCTGCACAATTGGTGATCTTGAAACGTATTGAGAAATGTAGTTTTATGACCGTAAGTCATGTTGATTGGAACACATTTTTGGTTAAATTGAAAGAAGATCAGTGGACGGTGAACTTGTTGCAAAAGACTTGCACATGTAAAAAATTCCAAATGGATTATCTACTATTTTCTCATGCACTTGTAAGGGCTAGGTAAGTTTTCATTCTGTGAAATATTTTAAATTTGCTCATATATTTCTATGGTTTTTAATTTTAACATGTTTTGTTCCATTATTTCAGAGAGTGTAACTTGGATTACACTTCCCTATTTGCAGGCTACTATAAGAGGGAAACACTTTTGGACGCATATTCGGTGCCTATCATGCCAGTTGGGCATCCTAATACTTGGGAAGTGCCTGAAGATATAAGGCAGCGTGTGGTATTACCTCTAAAATCCAAAAGGACAAACAACAAGAAGTTGGTCTATGACGCCTGTAAGAGAATCGATTTCAATATGTATCAAATAGGACATCCACACAAAAGTGTAGAAGATGTCACGAAACCGGGCACAACAGTTGGCTGTGTACTAACCCTCCGGTGCTTCCAAACAATAGTAGCCAACCTATCCCTGACCAATTTCGTCACAAGTGTAGCATGTGCCACCAAGTCGGGCACAACAAACAAACATGCCCGACCAAGGAGAAAAAAATTCCAAGACCCAATAATCCAATATGAATAAAGAAATATTGTTTTCAAAATGTACAAATGAAAACCGAGACTTTTTTTGCATATGTTTGAGACTTTTTTATATATGTGTATGATCCGAGACTTTTGTGTATATGTCCAAGACCTTTGTGTATGGTTCGAGACTTTTCATTTATATTATCCGAGACTTTTGTATATGGTCTGAGACTTTTGTGTATGGCCCGAGACTTTTGTGTATATGTCCAAGACATTTCATTTATATTATTCGAGACTTTTTTTTAATATGTTCCGAGACTTTAGTGTATGGTCGGAGACTTTTGTGTATATGTCCGAGACGTTTCATTTATATTATCCGAGACTTTTGTTAAATATGTTCCGAGACTTTTGTGTATGGTTTGAGACTTTTGTGTATATGCCCGAGACTTTTCATTTATATTATCTGAGACTTTTGTTAAATATGTTCCAATACTTGTAAATGACAATAATTTCTGATTTCTGATGCTTTTTCAATATATATCTTTCAGATGCCTTTTCCGTTTATATGTTAAAACCGATGCCTTTTTCATTCATATGTACAAAAAAATATTACAATGCAATATAGTCAATACAAAATATTACAAATAGTGTTCTACTCATAAAGGCACAGCCTTAGAGTTATAAAATATTTCAACGGCCATCTTCAACCTTCTTACCTCCATATATGTATCTCTCCACTCAAACTTCTTCTTTTTTGTTGTTGTGTGCTCGATCAATATCAGCGTATGGGGACCACAGTTGTCCCTATTAAAAAAACACATCAAATGTCAACAACACGCAAAATCAACAAACCGATTGGAATTAAAGCAACAATGTGATTTCACTTATGACTTAACCCCCTTGGTTGTTGTGGCACTCTACATCTTGGGATTATGGCCATATGTATGTGATTGGATTCTACCTTACAAAGCGGCTGGTCACTGGTTCTGTTCATATAAAATCCCTCATATGCCAACATTGATGGTAACAACCACCATAAGCAAGCCACCTATTTGTTCCTATGCTCAAATGGAACCTCCTGCATAAATGGATCTTAAAGGTGGATCTCTTGGCAAACAAGATCAATACTGGCCATAATCCAATGGCACACTCCGATGTTGCATAGCACCAAAAGATAAAATGCAATATAAATTCATGTAAGATACGTTGAAATATGAAACTGAATTTCCATTTTTCGTTTCCAATACACTCACCGTGTTAACCTCGTGCCATGATCGACATCCAGGTTTTCTGAGTCCGCGGACCCAAACAAAAGAGCTCTCGTAGTCCCAAGTTGGAGTCAGCACAAAACATTTCTCTTCGTCTGATGTTGTCTCGACATCACCGAACGTACTCACCCACTGGCGGTACATGTATGCATGTATAACAATTAACAATATAAACATCAAAGATATTTGTAACCACATAATACCAATATAAACATTTAAGACCTTTGTAATCGTATAGCAATTAACAAAGAACTTACATGGAATTGTGTATCAATGATCTCTACGCTATGATTGTAGACCTCATGAAATTCACGCTGGCGTTTCTGCATGAACTGTAAATAAGTGCCCATATGCTGACAAAAGGAACCAAAACTAACGTTAAAATACATTAAAAAGTAAAATAAAAAAGAGCTGATGTACCAAATTCATACCAATTCTTCCAACTCCGCATGGTTGGTTTCGAAAAATTCAACCCAAGCGACTCCAACATCATACTCCCCATCCATATCATGCATGTATTATTGAAGAAGAATAAACATTAAAATTAAGAAGTAATTAGAACAAATCTATGAAAATGTTACCAAAAATTTAGTAGGTTATACATTTCCGTTCTGTTTCGGTTGTACTGTAAGTACGTGTCCAGGTGAACTGGATCAGCATGGTGAGATTTGTGGGCCGACTTATTCCTAGACTTCTTTCGCCTACATGGGTCAGTGTAGGGAGTAGACGTTTACAAACTGCGTTTGCATAACCGCACTAGTCGATCGACATGCAAACTAGGGTCTGTTGGTTCATATAAAGCTGTTGCAACAGTGTCATGCTGAGTCTGTGCACCAACGTCTGAAGCGGTTACAATGTCTTGCTGACTCTGTGCACCAACATCTGAAGCGCCTGTAGTGTCCTACTAACTCTGTGCTTTAACATCTTAAGCGTTTGCAACAGTGTTTTGCTGGGGAAGAGGTACCACATCCACAGTATCCTCATGAGAGGTCTCTATACCATGTACAACTGCATTATCCCTCTATCTGCCTATGCCCTGCCAGGGCGTCACCCCTAGAGCCTCATAATGAAACGGCTCATCCGTATGCATCTGAGTCGATGTCCCCTGAAATGTCTGTATCATACAGACCAACTCCTTGTGTTGCTCTCGTCTGACCTTGTCACTCTCCTTTCTTTCCTTGTCACTTTTGTGGACCTCCTCCCGTAATGCTTCTGCAACACTAATGACTTCAACAAACCGACGTTCCAAATGGTCTAGTACTGCCTGAAGGAGAAAATCATCACACGTAAGATTTATAATACAAATTCTTATCTCAAATTAACCTCATACAATAACAATTTATATACCTTTTGTACAGGAGATCGTCGCTCTACATCGTGACCCACCGTCTGATTAGAGCACATGAATCTCAAACGGGTACTCTTGATAGGTACAGTTGCAGTAGGGACACTACTCGGTGTAGCAGGGACACTACTCTATCTAGCATCATCAGTTCTCTGGTGCTCAGATACACAAGAACTGGACCTAATCTTTTTGACTATGTTTGCCTCTCTCAACTCCGCATCATGTTCGACAAACAGTGACAAATCTCCTGCGCCCAACATAGTTGCCATCGAAGCCTCATCAAGGTACATATTGCCTACCTCGTCAATCCTCTGGTAGTACCATAAACCCCTCTCCGCTTTTGTGGGGGTCAGCTCTGGTTTCGTGAACATGTGAAATTTTAGCATAAAAACATCCATGACATCAGAAACTTAGAATGACAATTACATTCAGATGTGTATTAGCTAGATAATTACCTTTGCGGTGAAAATCTTATCCAGTTTATCCCCCATTGGTCGCTTGGTCAACTCCCACTTCAGAATGCGCATGAAAGGTTGTTCAACTAGTCGGCCTGGGGAGTTTTTAAGCTAGCCGTCAAATTCTTCAAATAACTCATTTGCAATGCATAACCAGACAAAATGTCAGGAAATTATTGCCAGTAAAATAGTCTCGGAACAATATAAAAAAGTCTCAGAATGTATTCAAAAAGTCTCTGAACAATATAAAAGTCTCGGATGCAACATAAAAGTCTCGAAACGCATTACAAAAGTCTTAGATAAAAGTCTCGGAACGCATTCAAGAAATCTCAGATAAAAGTCTCGGAACTCTTATACAAAAGTCTTGGAGAGTGTTACAAAAGTCTCGGACAAAAGTCTCGAAAAGTGTTACAAAAGTCTTTGATGAAAGTTTTGGACAAAAGTCTCCGAGACTTTTGTCACACTGTTTGAGACTTTCGATACTTTTGTCACACTGTCCGAGACTTTTGTAACACTTTCCGAGACTTTTGTAACTGTCCAAGACTTTTACTAACCTATTTATTGTTCATCATCTTCCCCGATCTAACCCTAGAAACCAGAAATTAGGTATAAAACTAAAAACACTACAAACAAGATCTAATGATGCAAAATACAAAAAAAATGTAAACAAAACAATCAAATTGGTATTCAAAATCAAACCGTTGAAATTACATACCTTGTTTTTGACCAAAAACGAAACCAAAATCAAAATGGAGGACAAATCATTGCCGTGTACTGTAGAAATCTGGTTGCTTGGAGTCTTAGAACAGTTGCGTAAGTTATCTCAAAGTGAAAGTGAAAACTCTCTGTTAAATGAAAATTTAAATGAATAGAGAAAAAAAATGAAACATGGGTTTTCAAAATAGTTGATGTGGAAGTGCTTTTGGGGGCATTTTTGTCCGTTTACCATAATAGGTGTCGTTTAAACATAACTTATTAAAATGGTGACAATGTTGAAAACCCACCTTTAAAAAGTGACATTAATTTTTGAACTCAATCTAATACAGCCCCCCTTTAATTACTTTCGAAACAACTTCTGAATTTTTGTATCAAGAGAGTTTTTATTTTTATTTATTTTTATTTTTATTTTTATTTTTATATTTTTTAGAGATATAAAAGAGGATTATTTGTGACAAACACGAGTGTTACTAGAATTCAACCCGGTGCTAGGGATGGGAATGGAGGCGGGGGAGGCTCCCCCCACCCCCACCCCCACTCCTATCCCCATCCCCATCCCCATTCCTAAAACCTGCCCCCCACCCCCGCCCCCAAACCCCGTTTGAGGGAATTGGGGATGGGGATGTTTGGGGGGAGGTTCCCCTACCCCCACCCTCGTCCCCCATTTCCCACATTTCGAATATTAAAATTTTTCAACCCGAAATCCGAAATTTGGAATTTAGAATTCAGAATTCAGAATTTGGAACTCGATGGGACGAAACTTTTGTTTCACCCTGTTTCAATATCCAATCCAATAATTAACAAAATATACAATCTAAAATACATAATTGATTTAATTTAATCCAAAATTAATACAAATAACTATAATAATATAGTATTAGTGTATTACACATAAAAGTCTAAACAATTTAAAGCATTCGATTAATCCAAAATATGAGTATTAGACTAATAGAGTTAGAGGTTTATTTTATTTTTAAGAAAATAAAATGAAAAATATATAAATAAATAAAAAAACAATATATGGGGGAATGTGGAAATGGGGATAGAGGGAGGTTCCCACACCCCCACCCACCCCATTTAGATCTTTGGGGCAAAATTTGCCCCCACCCCCACCCCAAAACCCCAATTAGGGGCAAAATTTGCCCCCAGATGGGGGCGGGGCCCCATGAGGAAAATTCTCATTCATATCCACTGCCACCCTTGATCCAATGTTGTTGTTGTAAGAATGATAAATGTGTTTTCATTAGTGTGCTTTTTTTAAAAAAAAAATTAGGGTTTTATTGAAAATAACCCATTTGGGAGGTTAAAATTGAAATCTAACTCATTTTTGAAAAACTTACAAAACTAACTCTTTTGGTGTTGTTGAAAGACAGTGTTACCCTTGTAAAATTGAAAAACCCCTATCTAATCCTTCTTCTAATCAACCAAACACTCTAAACATCTTTCAATTCAAAATCCTTAATTTCTCTCAAAATCCCTCATCTGTGAATCTCTCCTAAACGACCTTCTCCTTTTCTCCCGCTGTCTCCTTCTCTCAAACTTTAAATTCAAAATCCCTAATTTCTCTCAAAATCCCTCATCTGTGAATCTCTCCAAATCCCTCATCTGTGAATCTCTCCTAAACGACCTTCTCCTTTTCTCCCGCTGTCTCCTTCTCTCAAACTTTCAATTCAAAATCCCTAATTTCTCTCAAAATCCCTCATCTGTGAATCGACGACCTTCTCCTTTTCTCCCTCTGTCTCCTTCTCTCAAATGACATAGTGGTAGTTGAATAACCACGATGACGACGACGAAAGCTTGGAGTCAACGACGGTGCGACAGGACGGCAGGTTAAAGTCGACGACAGCTCGACGGGACGGAAGGCGACGGGCATAAGCTTGAACACAGCCTCAAATCTATTTGGCTTCAACAAAAAGAAGGTGAATGGTTCTTGAATTTTTGAATTTTTGAATTTTTGTCTGTGAAGGTGAATGGTGGTTTTTCAATTTTTTCAATTTTTTTGAATTAGAACCCTAAAAGTTTTGATTAGACATCAGAGATTGTGTCATTGTTGGTCATGTATACTTGTTTATATTCATACTTCAAGTCACCATAGATCAACCAAAACTGGTTATGGTGAATGTATTTTCCTCTGCGTTGTGGTTTGTTGTTCTTTGTGTTTGTGCTTTGTTTGTCTTCTGCGCTGTGGCCTCTTCGTTTCTAGGGGTTTTTTTTTTCTGGCAGGTGCTACTGTCTTGCTGTGGGTGTTTTGTGCCCCTTGTTTTCTCTAGGTGTGTTTTGCTGGCTGTTTAGCCTCTTTTAAATAAAATCAGTTGTTCATATCAGTTGGGTGAAGGTCAATGGTTGGTGCACTTTGTGAACCCTTTTTTAATTTTAGTTGAGACATATCATGTAGAAGCTGGTATGGAGATTGTATGCCTGTTTGTAGAATGTGAAGTCCAAAAGATTCAAAAAGTTGAGTATGCAGCAGTAGAAAATCACAATAGGTTTTTCTTAATGGCTTATTATAATGACTCATTCATTTGTTTTGTCTTGGTGCCATACTTGGTTTGTTCACTTGAATATCTTGGCAGTATGACTTTCTACGCCATTGCATTGATATGCAATTTGATGAAAGTAGTTTATCAAAATATGCAAGTGCATGACTTGTTGAGGTTGTACGATGAAATTGATGTTCCTCCGGAGCGTTTATTATTTAAAATTCCTTCTACTTGGCAAGTAAGTATCTAATGGAAATAGGTGCTAAATTGGTGACTTTAAAATTTTGTTCATTCACTCCATCTTGAAATCAAATCCTTCTTTCCATCCCTCTTTGGCCTATCACTTATCTATTTTCTGGTCAAGGAATAGAGGCCTCGAGATTGCTCGAATCGGAGGGTATACAGACACATTTGACCTTTGTTTACAAGTACATATATAATAATGTAAATGGTCAGGGGATATGTTAATATATTGACACTGATTTGATATAGAGTGTATTTGCTTTGAAGATCTTTAAGTCAGAGTTTCTATGATAAGTTGATATATATATTTACTCATTTGAATGACCTAGATGTTTATGAATAATCTATTAAAAAGCAACATGGGATTCTCATGTAAATGTTGTATTCTAGTATGTTGTAATTGTCTTTCCATACATGTTCTTTCTGTTTGGTGTTAGTTTAATGACACATGTAACTTACATGTTCTTTCTTGACTTATATTAGTCGTAACATAGTTGTTGTCATAAAGTAATTTACTTGGATGAAACAAAAAACTGATAGCACTAACATATAACTCTATTTTGATAAAAAGTCCTATCAAGTATCTTTGATATGATCCTTGTCATCCCTAATTAATAAACACTTATATTGTGGTGCCTTTTTACTACCGTTTTTGCTATTTTAGAATGTCATGATTAACTTTGTCATTGTTTCTAAGTTAAACTATTTACCTATTTCTTAAGTATTGGCCTGGTGTGTCTTCAGCTTTGCTCAAGTTGTGGCTGGTGCTTCTGTTATTCAAATATTTGTTGGCCGCCTTAGGGTATTTATTTGCCATCTAGTATTCATTATAGTTAACAAACCTTCATTTTAGTCAATACTAAGTCTATTGACATCATTAAGGTGCAAATGTGCTATTTCAGGATTGGGCACGCAATCATTCTGGTGACCCCGAGATAGAATCTGCTCTTAAAAGAGAAGAGGAGAGGATCATGGGTTGGCTTTGGTTAGTTTACAAACATTTCCCTTGGAATTTGTAATTCAAGAAAGTTGTGTTTGTGGCATGATTTGCTTGGTGAATAACACCGGTTGGGAATGATCATCTTAAAGTTCATATAAATTTGGCAGCAGGAATGATATTGTAGTCTTGTAGTATTTTGATGAAAATGATATTGAAAGTTCTATATCTTGTAATATTGTTTTGGATGTGAGGTTGGTTTTCTGAATTTGGTAGCTAGCAGGATTCTTGAATACAACATGCAAAAATTTCTACCTTTATTCAATGTAGGGTCAGTTTTGGTCGTTAAAATGTAGGGGCTGTTTTTATTGTTAAATTGCAGGGGATGTTTTTGTTTTTAAAATGTATGGTTTATTTTTTTTTTTTTTTTATTTTTTATTTTTTTTTATTTATTTATTTATTTTAAATGCAGTTCTCCCTATTATAGATGTTTAAGGTATGGTTTTGTTGTTACGATGCAGGGACTATTTTTGTTGTTAAATTGCAGAGGCTATTTTTGTTTTTAAAATGTAGAGGTTGTTTGTAATGGATTTAGGGGCTGTTTTTGTTGTTCAATTGCAGGGGCTATTTTTGCCTTTTATGGATGTGTAAGACTTGCTTTTATTGTTAGAATGTAGGGGCTGTTTTAACAAAATAGCCACATATATTAACAAGTTAACAACACTATTAATATTGTCATCTCAAACAATTAAATCCATAACAACAACCTTCATAACAACACTGTCAAAAAACACTTAAATCCCTAAAAAACTGCATATAAAATTTTGTCAACAAGCTTCATAGCAATTAAATCCATAAAAATAAGCAATTAAATCTCTAAAAACAAGCATATAAAATTGTGTCAACTGTTTTACACAACACTGTCAAACAACACTTGCATTACACAACAATAAACATCCGTTGATTTGTGTTTCGCACTTATTCCATGACTTATAAATATCCGGTATGTAACATAGTAACATAACCAACATCCCGTGCCATCCAGCCACCTACAAATAAACATGTAAAATTAATAGGAACAATAAATGATAAAACATAAAAATATATAGTCAACAAAGTCAATCATTTAAAAAAATTAAATAGCAACTGTCAACAACTGTCAACTATAATATAAAACATGTTTTCTATACCTTAAGGGTTTCCATTTTGATCGGATAAAGGAATTGGTGTCAAACATTTCTGCCTATTATGTCCTAATCTTCCGCATCTACCACACTTCTGTTGTACAATTTCTTCACCTTGAGATGGTTTGCGTTTTTTTGCCGAAAGTCCACGAGGTTTGCGGCCTTTTAGTGGTAGAACAACACGACTTTGTACATCATCGGGAACATCTCACTCTTCGATAGGCCCAACGGGATAAACGGAACTACAATAAGCTGTAGCCAATGCTTGGAATTATTCTTCTTTTCCATTCTATAGTAACACATAAGGAGGTTCTTCTATTCACATCAGAATTTTAACACAAGAATACTTGCACATCATCATCATTCACAACTTCAAACGGTGTTAAAACCTCAGGTGAAATGAAGATGAACTTCATTTTGATGGAGGACAGGTTTGGATTGGCTTCAACAAGATGAGATACAATGTCATGTAATGACTCATATGACGTTTCCTTTGAAACTGAAATTATTTTAAACATTCCAGATTGATATTTGAACTTCTCACCACTATTAATTCATTCACCGTCATATAAAACAACAAACCGGACTTTATCCATGCAGCCCATCTTTCAAATGCATAAGAAATTTATAATTAAATTCCAAAACAAATATTCTAAATTCATAATACATTGAATCTATAAAATATTCTTACTTCCAAACACTATTTGAAAATCTGGATGTCGTTAGGAATTCCCAACAGCCGTTATGAATTCTTAACAACTGTTAAGAATTCTATAACAACCGTTAGGAATTCCCAACAACCGTTAGAGATTTCAAACACCCGTTGAGAATTTCAAACACCAGTTGGGAATTCCAAACACCCGTTGGAAATTCTAAACATCCGTTGGGAATTCTAAACAACCTTTAAAAATTTCAAACGGCAGTTGGGAATTTCTAACAGTGTTATGGAATTCCTAACGGCTGTTGGGAATTCCTAACGGCCGTTAGGAATTCCTAACGACTGTTGAGAAAACAGTGCTAGACACATTCGAAAAAAATAGTTTCAATTATCTAATTCATTACTATAATGGAAAATCAACCACAATAACATCAAATTCAACCAAGACTCATGCTCTATTATATTCATATAAGCTATTTTCACAAAAATAAAGAACTCTAATACACAAATCTAAGTAAATAACACATTTTACCAAGAAATAAACTCAAAATTTAGCTTGTGAACTTTAAATTGACAGCAACAACATCAAATTCAACCAAGACTCATGCTCTATTACATTCATATAAGTTGTTTTCACAAAAATAAAGAACTCTAATACACAAATCTAAGTAAATAAGACATTTTAACAAGAAATAAACTCAAAATTTAAGTATAAACTTTAAATTGATCACAACAACATCAAATTCAATCAAAACCCATACATTATTATGTAAATATAAACTATTTTCACAAAAATATTTCACAAATTCAAGTAAATTGGAATTTCGGAATTTCAAGAGAAGTATAAAGTGTAAAAGTTCAAAAAAAAAAAAAAAAAAAACTCCCCCCAAAGCTTCAATGGAAGGAACCTTTGTGGAGTTGCTTGTTTCTACTTGTTCAATGGTGGAATTGCATAATTTGTACTTGCAAAGGAAGAGAGAGCGAAAGAAAAAAATTTGGAGATGGAAAATAATACACAAGTCGTAGGTCTATGTTGGTGAGGAGAGGAAGAAGTGAAGAAAAGAAAGAAATAATACGTATATAATGAGTAAAAGAGAAAAGTTAGTAAATAAGGGTAAAATGGTACTTACGCATGAAAAAAGAGTTAGTTTTGTAAGTTTTTCAAAATTGAGTTAGATTTCAACTTGAGCCTCCCAAAGAGATTAGTTTTCAATAAAACCCAAAAAATTATATGTTTATGGTGGGTCATTTTTAAAGTCATTTATGGGTTGAGTTTCCATTGGTGAGTCTTTTTTAAAAATTATATGTGTATGGTGAGTCATTTTCAAAGTCTTTTAATTTATGTGCCTGTTTTTTTTTAAAATCTTATATGAACTATATTTTTAAATCAATTGTTTTTAATTACAAGAGTGGTGATATTTGCACTCCTGGAAAACTGTATATGCACCCTTTTTTGTATGCACACCCCATTAAAAAAATTTTAAAATATGAAATCTTGTAAGCACACCCCTCACATTAACAAATATGCCCTTTCTTTTAATTTTTAAAATATTATAAATAACAAAATTATAAAATAATATAAATGGCTATTTTTTCTTTATTTTACCTAAAACAAAATAATAGGAAAAATAAAAAAGCATTGAAAAAATGGTTAATATTAAAAACCTCCCATCACCTTTGAACTATTATTGGATGTATAGTTTACAAATGCTTTTATTTTAGAAACCTCCCCTATGAACTGACACCGTTAGTATTCCGTTTGTGTTGACTGAGTTTGAGTATTAAAACTCTAAAATGTTCATATTTAAGTTTCAATTGTATGAATTGACCATTATACCATCATACTTTTAACAAATAAATTAATAAAATGATACAAAAGACAAGAATGTTAACTTGCAAAAGAAAAATTATTTTGTGGACAATTTTATCCCTAAAAATAACAAAATTATAGATGAACCAAAAGCATTGAAAATGAGTATTTGCTTGGATTAAAAAAAAAAAGACAAATAAATACATAAATAAATATATATTCTGGTTTATTTTTAATGTTTTGGTTCATTTGTAATTTTGTTATTTTTAGAGATAAAATTATCTACAAAATAACTTCTCTTTTGCAAGTTAACATTACTGCATTTTGTATTATTTTATTAACTTATTTGGTAAAAGTATGAGGGTATACTGCTCAATTCATACAATTGAATCTTAAATAAGACATTTTAGACGTTTTAACAGTCAAACCCAGTCAACACAAACGAAATGCTAATGGTGTTATTTCATAGGAGATGTTTATAAAATAAAAGCATTTGTAACTATACATCCAATAATAGTTCAAAGGTGAGGGGAGGTTTTTAATATTAACCAAAAAAAATATAGAGACATCTTCTTCTTTACTTTTCTTCTTTCTTCATTTTCCTGTCATTTTATTGTTAATTTTTTTAGCAGCTTTTAAATTTAAAAACCGTTGTTTTCACCTTCTTTTTTTTTATTTATTTATTTTATTTATAGAAAAAAAAATTAAAAGAGGCTTAGAACCGCAGTGCCACACCCCTTACAAATTTTGGAGGTTGCTCATCTTTTCTAGTCTTGGATCTCCATCATTTATGGGAAGAATGATACTCAATTTTCGACTTCTTGATTTCGGTTATTTATTTATTTATTATTTTTAATTTGTTTTAGTTAGTTTTTTTCTGAAATTTTTTTTAGTTAGTTAAAAATTTAGAAAAGTAAATAGTTCCAAGAAATTATTATATTTTTGAATTAAAATATTAATAATCTAAAAAATATATAAATTTGAGGTGTACATACAGTTTTATAGGGTGCAAATATCATCACTTTAACCACAATTTGAAGACCCTTTACAATTGAGGCCATAGACGGTTGCCTCACTGGGCTCCCTCTAAGGCCGAGCCTATTTGATACTTGTCTCTCGTGTAATTGTAATCACTCATGCTATTTGATATAATTTGAGTGGAGCGTAAAATATTTCTATATGAAAATCTATGATAAAGAATAAAGGAAGTGGAAAGGTACTTCTAAATAAATTTTGTGGATGGGAGGATAGTTGCCTTGGGCTATATTTGGCAAAGTTTATAGAAGTTTTTTTTTTTTTTTTTTTTGGCTTTTGTTGGAACGTAATTAAAAATGACTTCTATGAGTGTTTGGCTGCTAAGCCAAAATATTTTTAATAAAAAATTCATATTTTAAAATTTATCCTTTTAACAATCAATAACAAAATAAAAATTCCGCTCATGTCCTTTCTTCCTCTTCTTCTCTACCAACCCAAATTCCACTATCTTCACCAGCTCTTCCCAAATTCAGCAGCCACTACTTGGATTCACTGAGATCCATGTGTATGTACGTCAGAGAGAGAGAGAGAGACAATGAAATAAAATCGTGGTGAAAAACAAAATTAGATGAAGGCAAAGATGAAAATAAAAGGAAAAAAAAATGGTATAAAGAATTGGAAAGTGGTTGTGTGGTCTTTTAGGGTGTGGTGTGGTGTGGTGTGGTGTGGTGTGGTTGCTGGATATATTAATGGGGTTATTTAGATATTAGTCCCTCTAGTTTGCGTTAATCTAGGTTTAGTCTACTGGTTTTTAGAATTACTAAGTCCAGTCCAGTAGTTCTTTGACAATGCCAAATCGAGTCCCTACCGTCTAATTCCGTTAGGATTTCATTGACTTCCGTTATAGGAAATTCCATGAAACCTTCTAGTAACCTAACTGAAACAAGGGTAAAGACTCTTATGCCCTCCTATTAAATAAAAAATGAAAAAACAAATTAAATTTAAAATTAAAATATATAAAAAAACTAATTAATATAATAATAATTATTATTAAATGAATTAAATTTAAAAATTAAAATATATAAAAAAATAATTATAAAATAATTATAAAAAATATATATATTAAATCCATTTAAATTAATAGATTTAATTAAATTAAATAATAAAAAATTAAATTAATTAAATAATAACAAATTAAAAAATTAATCAAATGAAATAATAAAAAATTAAAAAATCCAACCTAGAAATTAAACTCTTAAAAAAAAAAAAAAACATCAAAAACAGAAGTTAAAAATTAAAAAAGAAATAAAGACAAAAAATAAAAAAAACTCATCATCTTCTTCCTCACCATCACACGCAACCACCATTCACACCACCCCTAAACCCTAAATTAAATTTAAACCCCAATCAAACATAGCTACAATCCACCACCATCCCCAAACCCTAAATCTCTAGCCACCAATTCACCAAACCCACCAAACCCTTCACCGAAATCATCAAAACCAAATTCAATAAAAACCAAACCTAAAAATCATACCACCACGATCTCTCATCTCCTTACCGATCTCTTCTTCTTCTTCTTCTTCTTCTTCTTCTTTCTCGAATCCCACATAAATCATAGAAACCCAACACCAAAATCAAGAGATCGGTCAAGAGAGAGATGATTGGGCTTGGGCGTGGATTTTTTGAGCTCGATTGGATTTGGGTGTAGGTGTGGGTGCGGGTGGTTTGGGTTCGATTGGATTGGATTTTGGGGTTCGGTTTGTGTTTGTGGTTGTTGAAATCAATTTGCTGTTGAAAATACCTACAAGGTTATACTAAACAACCTAGGAGGGGGGGAGGGTGGTGAATAGGTTGACACACTAGTTTTAAAAACTCTTTCGCGACTTATGTCAAAACCTTGGTGAACATACAAATTAACTTTTAACATAATTATTATGAGAAAACAATTAACACATGTATGCTCAATTCACCACATTTAGTCTACTAAACATATACCAAGAAACAATGTATCTCATATACAAGTATATTCAATGAAGAGCAAATTCCACAAGTTGTACTTTGAATATTACAATATAATTACACTAAATAGAACTATACAACTTGATTTAGAATATTACAAGATACAATGTTCAAACACTTATAACATATAAGAGACAAGTGTTGATTCAACCAATATTGTGTGCATCTTTTTTTTTTTTTACCAATAACTTGTTTACAAGGATGTGAGGAAATGAAGATCTTAAACAAGTTATATTAATCAAACATATAAATATAAATAGATAGAGATATAGATATTTGACACATTGATTTTTATGTGGTAAACCTCCGAAGAGGAAACATCCACGAGTTGAATCCACAACCACCGGTAAAGCAATTAACTATGACAAAAAAGACTTATACACTCAAGGTTATCAACTCATGATATCCACCCTAAGCTATCAAATCCTAGTCTACCCTCGGGCCTAGTGAACCACCTAGCCTACTTTCTATCTGAGATGTGTCCTACACCTCTAGGAAGCAACTTCCTGTCCAAGACGATCACGTCTCTAAGAAGATTCCCTTGCTTAGCTATCTAGATCACAAATGATCATAGTCAAGCTTCCCTAGCTTAACCATCCAGAATACCAAACTCTTGGCTAAGACTTTAACTTAGTTATCTGGATCCTCTCGACCCTAACTAAGACTCCTTGCTTGGCTATCCAGAACACTTTTCTAGCCAAGTCTTCTTGCTCAAATTAAGGCTTCACTCACCTTAACAAGAGACTTCCACTTTTTACAAGACAAATGATCTAAGTTATGCAAATGATGGAAGCACATTCAACATAAGACATATGATCAATATGAACTATGAAAACTAGAATTAGACAATGAGCACACAATGTATGATATTCTAGTTTAACAATCCAAGTGATAAAATCATACAAGATGATGCATGAACATATGAAATGTATGGATCAAGTACAAATTATGTAGGCATAGACTTAATCATGTGAGCACACAAGTTAAATATTGTCTAGTCATAAAACATGAATAAATCATATACATGAAGCACATATTCAAGATATTAGAAACATATACGAAAAATGCTAGAATCACAAAATATGATCAATGAATATTCTAGCAAGTATTTAAAGCAATGATATAATGAATAATCAATTAAATTCTAGTTAGCTCTAAACACAAAATCAAATGTGCTAATCTTAGATTTTTTTCAAATAAAGGATCCAAGCACATGCTAAGGTTATTAATCATAAAATGAGTCACTCAAATCACAAATAACCCTAGATATCAAACTAATCACAATACAACTCTCAAACATGTGAAAAACTAGAAATATATAAAACAAGTTCACATTTGTCTCTAATTAGACTTGATTAAGTTTGATTATGAAGCTATCTTTCTCAATAGTATTCACCATACATACACACATATATAGAAGAAGAAAACCCAAGGTAATTGAAGATCATAAAAGAAGAAATCACAAAGTTTAGTTCAATACCTAGGAATCCCGTGCAGTTTCGGTTTTGAGGGTAGAACCGCCACAATACTCGATCAAACAACTGTAAACTTGAATCACTCAATTCATAATCCGAATGAGAAAGTTATGGTGTTTGAAAGTTGGGAAAATTGAAGAGAAAATTCTATACTTTATCTTTTTTAAATTTTCTTCAATGGAGAGCATTTAAAAGAATTCAAGAGAGGGAAAAACGAACCAATCAAAGGCTGCCATGTCACCTCCACGTGTGGGGCATGTGTGCCACACATGGACAGAGAGGCATCTTAGCCGTGTGCATGTGGCACACGTGGCTTCCAAGTCATGGCCTTTGGCTAAGCTTGCACCTTTCGCGTTCTTAGACTATATTCAGGTTTCTGAACTCTGATTTCGAATCTGTCTTCGGATTACAAATTGTGACTCTCACGCACAATGACGATGACAAAACTTTGACAAAAGGTTGAGAATTCATCTCGAAAAACGACGACGAAGACAAATCAACGAATGAGAATGAAAAGTAGCGTAGCTACATCGTTTGGTCTCGAAACCTAGTGAATGAGTAACCGAAATGACCAGGACTTAATAAGGAATCATATGAGATCATGTTCAAGTCAAAAATACAATAAACACAATGTCACACAAGTATGCCATATGATCGGACTATTTTATACCTATTTGAAGTCCCCCAATTCCGATCGTTTGTCTTGTTTTTGAGCGTATATTTGTATATAATGTTTTTTATGAGCCATGTGTAGGTAAATATTCCCTATAATAAGGCTTTGAGCTTAAAGATTAGTTTGGGAGGCAAAATGAGCCAAAAAGAGCTGAAATTGGACATGCTTGTGCAGAACACTCAACTTTGGAAGGTCATATCTTCCTCTTTAGATAGAAACATGATTATATCTTTATATATTCGGAAAGCCTCAGAAGTCTAATTTCCAGAACATTTTACAAATTGTGATTACAATCTTTCTACAAGAAGTTATGCCAATTTCTATAATGGTGTGCGATGTTGAAATGCTAAAATGCTGTCAGGTTAAAACAGCTACTTCAATCGGTGGCCAGGCCACCGATTGAAACCGCTGATTTCCTCCAGAGAGTTGTTTTTTACCCGACAATTGAAGGAAAATTTTGTCATTTCACCCATCTTTCAGCCCTAACCTCCCAACACTATATAAACACCATTTTGCCTTTTCTCTCCACAGAATCCACACCTTACACATTTCTTTCTTCATCTTCTTCAACTAAAAAGAGAGAGAGATGCTTCTAAGAGCATTCATGGAGGTTTATCCTCCATGGATGCTCCCCATTTCATCTTTTACTCATCATCCACCCATTTAGGAGTAGATTGCAAATAGAAAGGAGGGTCTTTTGACCAATTTCGGACCAAGCAAGGAGGAGCTCTTAGAGAAGGTTTTCTTCAAGGGTTGTATCTTTATCTTCTCATCTCTTTGTATGTCTTATTTTCTTAAATGTGTAATCCCCACTTGGAAATATTTGTAAACCTATTTTGTGCTCTATATATGTGATGGTTGTTTTTATATCTAATTTGTGTTTTGACTCATTCTTGAATATTATTGAATATATCTCTTATCTTGAAATGCATATTTATGGATGATTGGAAATTAATATGTATTCATTGATGGGATTAGGAGTAGATTAATGTAATTTAGGAGTAGTTGTAATCAAATATCCCATTTTGTGTTTGTATGTTGATGGAAGGTCGAAATTAACTTGTATGGATAGGTTTGAGTGACATAGAGTTAGGATTGTGCCTTTGGAGAGACTCTCCAGGCATAGTCTTGGCTAATTAGTTAGGAAAAGTGGATGAACTTATTAATTGCTATATTAGATGAGGTTTGGTTCTATGTTTTTGTTAACAATTGGATTTTAGCTATTTTTCATGCTAGGGACTCTAGGTGAGTCATGGTTGGAGTTACAATTATTGGTCTTAGACTATTTCTCACGCTAGGGACTCTAGGTGAGTTATGGTTAGAGATACAATCACTCTTTCTACATTCATTGTACCTAATGTTGCTATTTTACATTACCGTGTTAATATTGAGACTCAATTTAGCATCGGTTTGTAAAATGTGTTCACAAATGTTGGTTGCAGTTTCGTGTTTGAGAAGCTCTCAACACACTCTTCAACCGTTAACTCTATGAATGAGTATAAATCGGATTGAGACAAAAACGAACCCTTAACTAAAATTGGATGTGCTTAATGCTTAACAGCCAACTATTTGTGCACTTATGTATGGTTAACTTGTTGAACCTTGTGTGACCATTTTTATGTATCTCTCCTATCCACCATTTTGTTTATCACTTTAAACACCATTCTCACCCTTCCATATTCACTTTGTTTTTATTTGTTTTCATTTGTTTTCGTTTACATTTTCTTACATGCTCTCTCTCTCTCTCTCTCTCTCTCTCTCTCTTTCTCTCTCTCTCTCTCACACCGCATTGTACATACATTTTACGTACACCATTCTCACCTTTTCGCATTCTATTTAAATAATCACTAGAACTTGAAACGGTTGACGAATCACACCTCTCTGGGGAACGATACCCTCGCTTGCCACTTTACTAGTCTTATGCTAGTTTAGAACACATTGCGTAGGAAACCCTTTTTTAAATGAAACAATATTTTGATCCTCGCAATTTCTTAACGACAGAAAAAGCGGAGTATCACCATATCTAAGCGATAGTCATAAAACATGCAAATCTATAATGTTTGTCAATACGAGACTAATGCATGTGCATACTTAAATATGTGTGAATGTGTTATGTCAAATGTTTGCACAACGATGCAAATGCTAGGAAACACATGAATGAATTTTTTGTGTGTGTGTGTGTGTGTGTGTGTGTGTGCGCTTACGCCTTGCAAGAGAAAGAAGGAACTTCATACCAAGCACACGTCTTGCAAGAGGAAGAAGAAACTTGATACCTTAGCATCCAAGTATGCAATTTTCCTTTTGAAGATAATATTTGCATAAGACGTCACTTTTAACCTTTGAAGCTTCTTTTCACCAAAAACCACCTAGGTAACACCTATTACAAATATATAGAGTTTTACAATGGAATCAAACCAATACAAATCAAGAACCTTACAATCTCTCCCTTTGGCTATTCCATGGCAAAACCTTATTCTCACCATACAATGTTCACTCAAATAAACTTAAGGTTGATAGCATTCTCTCATCCTCACATTACAAAGAAATCCCTAAACTAAAAAGTTTTCAAGTTTTCTTGAGTCTTCAAGAATCCCTTCTTTGAACTTTAAAGTACTTATAAGAAAATAAGCAAACCAATAAGAGATCTTCTTCCAAAGAAGAATGGTGAGATATGTTACTAAAAACAAACAATAAAATTTCCCTTATCTCTAACAAAAATGTATTATCTCAAGCATATGAATGTTTTCACATTAAAGCTCTTCCTAAGTCTCTCAACCTTGTAAAACCAAGAATTATTGTCTCCCCCCAAATACAAGAATTCTCCCCCTTAAGACAAAGTCTCCAATTGAAGACAAATAGGCTCACACATTTGGAACATTTCTCCACACAATGTAAGGTATACAATTTTTCTCCCCTATATCAAACATGGATTCCCTAATATCAAACATGGTGAGGTATACAATTTCTCCCCCTTTTTGTCAAGGAATAGACAAAGGAACACAAGAGACAAAGAATGAGATATTAAGCAAACAAATCATATAGAAAGCGAAGTTGAATAAACTAAAGCTCCCCCTTAACATATGCTCCACATATTATTATCAAGTAGATTTGTTCACAAGGGACCAAAAAATCACAAATGCATAAATTTTACTCTTAAGCACATTGGTCATTTCTACCAAGTTCAACAATTGCAAGAACAATCATATCAACCCCAAATATGAGGGAATTGGTATCAACAACAATCATCTTGACCCCATTCAAGAAGAGATTTGATTACAACCACAACTACTATCACTCTAAGCAAGGAGGAATTTTCTACACCTACAGTCAATGAAATTGATTACAACCACAATTACTATCACTCTAAACAAGGAGGAATTTTTTGCAACCATAATTAATTGAATTGATTATAACCACAATTACTATCCACCCCAAACAAAGAGGAACTCATTACAACTACACTCAATTAAATTGATTATAACTACAATTACTATCAACCCCACACAAAGAGGAACTCATTGCAATTACTCTCTTATCAACCTAAAGAATGAAGAAATTGATTGCAATCTCAACTACTATACAACCCCACACAAAGAAAAGGTGATTGCAAACACAATCATACAATTATTACAAAAAGCTTCATGCATTAATTGTGATAAAAAATACAAAGGTATATAGTAATACAAAGAATCATTATGCAAATCAAGACATATGAAATAGCATATAAGAGATTCATTATATTAACCAAAGAATATGCCAACAAATATCAACTTGAAACATGTGAACATATCATAAAAGAGAGCAAAGTCTATCATACTATGCTTCCCCTTGACAAGTGTTCTATCTAAGATCAAAATAGAATATTGTTCACAAAGAAATCCACACAATCACACATTCAAGCAATTTTGATGAGATTTATCAAATAAGCTCCACAAACTATGAGAGATATATCAAGATTTTCAATCTCTCTCATAATTCTTCTAAAATTGCTAGAGTATCAAAATACCATATAAGCAAAAGTGTGTGTGTGAAGATTTTGCTTCAAGTATATGAAAAGAAGTAATTTGATAGTCAAACATGCAAACATTTTCAACATCTACTCATTTTAAGCTTTTCCATAAAAAGGTCAAACAGATTATCATCTGAAATTAAGATTGGATTCAACATTTTAGCGTGTGTGTGCATGTGGCTCGTATTTCATTTCTATTTGACAACCCGAGCTAATTTGATTATTCAACAATACTCCAAAAAGCCTTTTTGTTTTGTTTTAGGCTTGAATCAAAGTTTTTTTTTTAATTGATTCTTTTCAACACTTCTTTGATTTTTCTAACATAAACAAATACTCCTCATGACGGCTTTCACTCATCACAATGATGTAGCCCTTTCCTACATTGAGCGACTACACAATCAAGGTGTGTAGCCCTTTCTATGAGGGTGCTCATTGAGTTCTATGTTGTCGAAGAAAATGGATACTAACCATAGGTCATCTTTAAATGTACTAGTCTTAGGACTTCAAGGTGTATCCAAAACTTACATCAATTAAACTCAACTTACTCAACCAAGCATACACGAGAAGCAAAGTGCATTTTTTGAAACCAAGTTTTAAGGCTTAAAAGCACATAATCAAAAAGCAAGTAAAGAGACTTACTTAAGATCTTTACTTCTCAAGAGAGTAGCTTTCAAAAAATATAAAGCTCATATTTTTCAAAACATGCCACTCAACAATTATACAAATAATAACACACATCATGATTAAGATCAATGTGAACAATCATCACCAAAAGATATTAAATAAGCAAATGTCAAGAAGGATAATATTAACACTATATTAGTTCTCTAATATGACATGCTTCATGAATGTGGTATAAACAATGAGTTGAGAGATGAAATTAAAGAAAGCAAGCAATATGATATAGAGATACCTTCGTAAGCTATTTTCATCAAATGCAAAGCCTTCACCAGTTTTATGAGTCCTCTTGGCTTGTCTGTCCTCATGAAAACAAGTTATAGGTGTGTCGATTCCAAGAGACTAAAGACTATGCATTTCAACTCAAACAACAACAAAAATTGACTTTCTCCAAAAGTCTTAACATGATTGTCACCATATAGATTTTACAAAAATAACTTCTCAATAGTTAATCAACGGATTTAGACTACCATATCAACATTTGTGAGATAGTTAAGTTCATGTCAACATTATTGATCGAACCAAAATTGGTATGATTTTAGCTCTCACTTCCTTCTCTTTTTGCTTGATTCTCGGGCAATATCCCATGATTTAATAGTGTGAATTAAGTATTTTCAGATATTCCTAAGGATCAAGGGCATTGGAGTAATTTTGGTCAATTAGGGGTAAAATGTAAGTATAGAAGGAAGATTGAAGGTATTGTGGTTTTGTGAGAGATCAGAGGACTAGTTGTAATTTACCGAGCAAAGAGGCAAGCAGGCGCCACGTCACTTAAGTGAAACGGTGCGCTTTGGATGTGGGTGTGGCTTCTAAACGCACCCCAGACCAGTCCTAAAGGCAGACAAAAGAAGACGAAGAGCAGCGTCTAAGCGCATCCCAGCCACTCCTAAATTCACCTCGAAAGAGACACAAGCCCATGTCACCAACTAAGTAAAACTGTGCATATAGAGGTGGGCTTGGGCCTCTAAATATACCCCTGTATTCTCCTAATTACACCCCGATGAGGCAAAAGAGCAGCAGTTGCGTGCACACCGGCCCGTTACTGAATGCACCCCCTTTCTCTTCAACTTCATCTTCATCTTCTTCCTCTCGCCTGTCAGCTATGGTTGAAGCTCCAAAACCCTAGCCTCTAGCTGCCGCCTGAAACGTCCATTTTTCCGGAAGAACGTCGGCCGATCCCGGTGCCAAACGAACGGCGATCCCAACGGCAGTCCAGTCGCCGTCTTTTCGGTCCTCCCAACGGCCGGAATCCAAGCCGCCAAATCACGCCCAATCTCTCCTTTTGTCGCCACTTCCCAAAACCGCGACACAATCGCGGAAATCAATGTCCCGATTTGCTCTTCGATGTCGCCATAGCGACACCATGACGACAGAGATGAATTTCTGGACCTGATTGATGTCACCATTTTGTCGCCTCTACTGTCGCCATTGAAGCAAGCAGCGAACTCTGATCTGTTCAATTCTAATTGGTGGGAAATTATGGAAAGGTCCCCTAGAGGGGCAAAAATAGAAATTTGACAAATATAGGGGGATTTTGATAATTTACCATCCGAGACCTAATTTGAAAATCCTATAATTCATCACTATTTTTCCCCTTTTAGACAACTCTTGACCACCAAGAAACCTCAATTTTCTTCTATCATTCATAATCCCACTATTTCTCCTCAAACTCAACAATTACTCTATATTACATTCCTCTAATCGTTCATTTCTTCTCATCTCCTCCACTCATCTCCTCCACTTATCTCCTTAGTCACTTCCCGTTTGACTCCACCTAGAGGTGGCAAGGTTCCGATTCGGTTCCGTTTTCGTTTCGAATCAGCAGTTTCGGTTCTCGGTTTGGGTGGAACCGGAATCGAAACCGGAACCGGAACCGGAACCGGTCGATTCTGGTTCTAGAACCACCGGTTCCGACCGAACCGGGCCAAATAAATTTTTTTTTTTTTTTTTTACAAAATATTACATTTTATTTATTAAAAAAAATAAAATGTTAGAAAGAACATTGTAAAGTATTGAGCCATAGCCCATAACCCTTGTCTAAGTAATTATGTTTTCAATTCCCTTCTCCTCCTTTTTTTATAGGTTAGACATCTCATTCACTTCTCTATTTTTCCAATGTGGGATGTGGAATAAAAAGTAAGAAGTCATTAACTGATTTTTTTTTTTTTTTGATACATCATTAACTGATTTCATGTATTAATAACCTATTGGAATCTAAAGACCTATTGGAATCATTAACTTTTTTTTTGAACTATTACAATATTTCATATTGTGGTATAATTCGAATCTAACACAAAAAGAAATAATTGAAATATTTGTTAAAAATGCATAATATGACTTCTTATCCTTCATCTCACATCCCACATTGGAAAAATAGAGAAGTGAATGAGATGTTTAACCTATATAAAAAGGAGGAGAAGGGAATGAAACACATAATTGCATGGACAAGGGTTATGGGTCATGGCTCAATACTTTACAATGTCCACTCTAACATTTTATTTTTTTATAAATAAAATGTAATATTTTGTAAAGTAAAAAAAAAAAAAAATTAAAAAAAAAACGGGAACCTAGCGGTTTGAACCAAACCGGAACCGCTAGGTTTCGAAAAAATTGGAACCGGAACCGACCTCCCCAGTTTCGGTTACGATTTACGGTTTACGGTTACAGTTACGGTTACGGTTATGGTTACGGTTACGGTTACAGTTACGGTTCTTAAATCGAAACCGAAAAACCGGTTCTGGTTTTTTCGGTTCCGATTTTTTCGGTTCCGGTTTCTGTCTGGTTCCACGGTTGGAACCGAAACCTTGCCATATCTTCACCTATCTAGACATATCCTCAACATTCACTATTTTGCAAAAGGAGCATCAAAGGCAAGGAAAGGATCAAACTCTACAAAAGGAGGCTCAAGGGTGCTTTCCTATTTTTTTTATTTGTCTTCCCTTTGATTGTAATATGTGTAAATAAACCCCCTTTCTAGGGAATTGATGTGAGAACATTTGGATTGGTTTTTGCTTAAGTTTTATATATATTTTAATCTCTATTTGTGTTCTATTCATTTTATAATTAGATTATATTCATTATATAATAGACATGTATACCTAGTAGTTAATTATACTCTTGTTTATAATAATTTGTTATATAATCTTGATTGGATTAACACCCTTAATGGATTAAGAACATAGTGAGTAGGATATATTATTGGAGGGTATATCAACCGCGATAATCTAAACCTTTAATTGTAACAAATCGATTCCGCCGTGACCTCCTCTCCTTAATCGGTTAGACATTGTGGTGGGAAGTTGTTTATGGTTCATAGTGATGGTCTAAACACAATTAAGGATACAATTGGTTAACATTTGTGAAGTTGGTTCACTAAAGTAGCTTGAGAAGCATTTCCTATAATCCACTTGCAATCTCATTAATTCCCTAGCTATTCTCTTAATTGTTTATTCCATTTATCTTATCTATATTTGTTGAGCATTCTATTCTATCAGTTTTATTAGTTTTATTAGGTTTATTTTACATGTATGTTTGAGGGCTTGACAAATCATACAACCATCCATTGCTTATGATTTATTTTATTACATTTAGGAATTGTTAATTTATTCAACTAATTGCTCTAATTCCCCGTGGAACAAATCCTTACTTACCATTTTACTAAATTTTACATCTAAGTGGATTTTCAAGTGGTCAAACTAGGTTTTCAAAACGATCACATAAAAATATTATTTTATGGTGCAAAACAGCCGCACCAAACATTATAGAGAAACAAAGCTAGCTAGCTAAGTTACTCAAAACTAAACACTAATCTTAAAGCTAACTCACATGTGCAACTTACACTAATGGTAAGAGCACTCACCCTTAACTAATTTGGTATTGGGTGCACAAACACATATAAACCATCATGATCATTTCTCATGACAATATTATATCTAGAAGATAATCATCAACTATCTTCTCTAGAAAGATATTCCCATGTTATACACAACATTATTGCTATCAACAAGGATATCATCAAGACAATGCATATGATCATGTGAAACACTCATTTTCACTCAAATCTTCATGACAATTTTCCCCACATGATTATCATTAACACGCACAAAATCCAAAGTGTTATCATGCAAGAAACATTCATAGAAGATTTTCTCATCTCACTAACTTGCATCTCCTTCCCTAGTTTGCATCATCTAATATACTCATGGCATCTAGATTTAGTATGCATTACAACATTTCAAAAATGGCAAACCGAAATACATATGGAGATGATACTATTTAGGTGAGAGTATACCGACAGTGAAGGCTTCTTACTCTTCTTGATTTTGCTCTTGACCTTGGAAGATTGGCCTTTAAATCCTTTTGTTCTTTAGTGACTTGTTTTTAGTTGTAGGAGACTCAACTTGCTCAACTACAAAGCCTAAGTCATTTAAATCTTCATGAAGTTTACCAAGCTCTTTGGTCTTTATGATTGCTAACTCATCTTCCTTGCCTTCGATTGCTTCCTTCAAGAAAAACAAATTATTAGCAAAATCACTCAATAAATAATCTAACACAAGAGCATCTTCAACCGTCTTCTTTTCTAGACATTTGGTCACTTCATCCTTCACCTCAACTTCTTCATCTCTTTCCTTCTCAAGAGTTTGAACTCTTGTCATCAAGTTGAAGTTGGTGATCTTTGATTTGCAATCCACTTAATTGAGTTGCAAGGTCAAGTGATCATGTCTAGATAGATCATCCTCCAGGAAAACTTCTTCTTCTTTGCTTTTGTTACTAACATTATTTTCAAGCTTATCAACAAAATTATTAATAGACAAATGAAATGAAACACAAGAAGAACCTTTTTCACAAATAGCTTGGAATTTATTTAATGCCTCTTTTGCCATATTTGAATCATTATTAAGAGAAAGATGTTTAAAAACTTACACCACTATTAATGGCAAAAAGGTTTAAAAGTTTCAATTTCTCAAAAATAAACCTCATTCATACTTTATGAATATATTGGTTTGGAGAAACTACTCCATAAAATATAAAACTCGGAGAAGAGAAACATTTCTTAACAATCCAAACAAACTTGCTCATCACTAGACTTAGTGAAATCTTTCATCAGCATTTTCAACAAAAAAAAAAAAAAAAAAACATTTTCCCAATCAGCAAAGGAGGACAACCATAACATACAGTTATAAATAAAAGATTGTTATCCTAGTAAATAACCTTGTAAATCCCGAATCACACTAATTGCTTTAAATGACCTGCTTTGATACCAATTAAAAATACCTACAACTTTACCTTAAGGGGGGGGGGGGGGGGTGAAGGGGTTGGCACACTAGTTTTAAAAACTCTTTCGTGACTTATGCTAAAACCTTGGTGAGCATACAAATTAACATTTAACATGATTGTTAAGAGAAAACAATTAACACATGTATGCTCAATTCACCACCCTTAGTCTTCAAAACATATACCAAGAAACAATGTATCTCATATATTCAATGAAGAGCAAATTCCACAAGTTGTACTTTAAATATTACAATGTAATTACACTGAGTAGAATTATACAACTTGATATAGGATATTACAAGATACAATGTTCAAACACTTATAACATATAAGAGACAAATGTTGATTCAACCAATAATGTGTGCATCTCTTTCTTTACCAATAACTTGTTTACAAGGATGTGAGGAAATGAAGATCTTAAACAGGTTATATTGATCAAACATATAAATATAAAGAGATAGAGATAGAGATATTTGACACATTGATTTTTACGTGGTAAACCTCCGAAGAGGAAACATCCACGGATTGAATCCACAACCACCAGCAAAGCAATTCACTATGACGAAAAGGACTTACACACTCAAGCTATCAACTCGTGATATCCACCATAAGCTATCAAATCCTAGTCTACCCTCGGGCCTAGTGAACCACCTAGCCTACTTCCTATCCGAGATGTGTCCCACACCTCTAGGAAGTAACTTCCTGTCCAAGACGATCACGTCTCTAGGAAGATTCCCTTGCTTAGCTATCTATATCACAAATGATCATAGTCAAGCTTCCCTAGCTCAACCATCTGGAGTACCAAACTCCTAGCTAAGACTTTTGCTTAGTTATCCGGATCCTCTTGACCCTAACTAAGACTCCTTGCTTGGCTATCCGAAACACTTTCCTAGCCAAGTCTTCTTGCTCAAATTAAGGCTTCACTCACCTTAACAAGAGACTTCCACCTTTTTCAAGGCAAATGATCTAAGTGATGCAAATGATGCAAGCACATTCAACATAAGACATATGATCAATATGAACTATGGAAACTAGAATTAGACAATGAGCACACTATGTATGATATTCTAGTTTAACAATCCAAGTAATGCAATCATACAAGATTATGCATGAACATATGAATTGTATGGATCAAGTACAAATTATGTAGACATAGACTTAATCATGTGAGCACACAAGTCAAATATTGTCTAGTCATAAAACATGAATTGAACCCTAGAGCATGTGAAACACTTATCACATGTGATTCCTAGTTTCATTCACAAAGCTAACACTTGAATAAATCATATACATGAAGCACATATTCAAGATATTAGAAATCTATACCAAAAATACTAGAATCACAAAATATGATCAATGAATATTCTAGCAAGTATTTAGAGCAAAGATATAATAAAAAATTAATTAAATCCTTGTTAGCTCTAAACATAAAATCAAATGTGCTAATCTTAGATTTGTTCAAATAAAGGATCCAAACACATGCTAATGTTATTAATCATAAAATGAGTCACTCAAATCACAAATAACCCTAGATATCAAACTAATCACAATACAAATCTCAAACATGTGAAAAACTAGAATTATAGAAAACAAGTTCACATTTGTCTCTAATTAGACTTGATTAAGTTTGATTATGAAGCTATCTTTCTCAATAGCATTCACCATAAATACACATACATATAGAAGAAGAAAACCCAAGGTAATTGAAGATCATAAAAGAAGAAATCACAAAGTTTAGTTCAATACCTAGGAATCCCGTGCAGTTTCGGTTTTGAGGGTAGAACCGTCACAAAACTCGATCAAACAGCTGCAAACTTGAATCACTCAATTCGAAGTCCGAATGAGAAAGTTATGGTGTTTGTAAGGGAAGTTGGGAAAATTGGAGAGAAAATTTTGCACTCTATCTTTTTTAAATTTTCTTCTTAGAATAAAGTATGAGGGAATTAAGAGCATTTAAAAGAATTCAAGAGAGGAAAAAACGAGCCAATCAAAGTCTACCACGTCACCTCCACGTGTGGGGCATGTGTGCAACATGTGGGCAGAGAGGCATCTCAGTGTGTGGCACACGTGGCTTCCAAGTCATGGCCTTTGGTCATGCTTGCACCTCTCGCGTTCTTCGATCGTATTTGGGCCTCCGAACTTTGATTTTGAATCCGTCTTTGGATTACAAATTGTGACTCCTTTATACACAACGAATACTACAAAACTTTGACAAAAGATTGAGAATTCATCTCGAAAAACGACGACGAAGACAACTCTACGAATGAGAATACAAAGTAGCGTAGCTACATCGTTTGGACTCGAAACCTAATGAATGAGTAACCGAAATGACCAGGACACAATAAGGAATCATATGAGATCATGTTCAAGTCCAAAATACAATAAACACAATGTCACACAAGTATGCCATATCTAAGCGATAGTCATAAAACATGCAAATCTACAATGTTTGTCAATACGAGACCAATACATGTGCATACTTAAATGTGTGTGAATGTGTTATACCAAATGTTTGCACAATGATGCAAAGACACACATGAATGAATTGTGTTTATGTGCGCTTACACCTTGCCAAAGGAAGAAGAAACTTAATACATTAGCATCCAAGTATGCAATTTTCCTCTTGAAGACGATATTTGCATAAAATGTCGCTTTTAACCTTTGAAGCTTCTTTTCATCAAGAATCATCTAAGCAACACCTATTACAAATATAGAAAGTTTTGCAATGGAATCAAGCCCATACAAATTAAGAACCTTACAGTTGTGTTTAGAGGGATATGGTTATTATGTCAAATTGATAGTTGTGTTTGGGTTGCTATGTTCAAATCGATTTGGATTGGATTTGTGTTTGATGAGTGTGTTGGAGGTGGATATGGTGGTAGTGATGGAGCCATAGATTTTACTAGGTTGTGTCTAGTTTGGTAAGTGAAACGGTGGTGGGTATAGTGGTGGTAGTGCTCTGGTTTTTGTTGTGGTTGGCTTGTGTTTTGTTCAATGATTCCGTAAGAAAATTAAAATTTTGTTTGATACAAATGTGAAATGGAGATGGATTTTATTTATTTGGTTTTGGAAATAGGTTTTTGTGAAAACTGGATTTTTTAATTTGGTTCAATAAGATCTCTCCAACTATATCAGTTTGTGTTTGGATTGTTTGTAATTTTGTTTGATACAAATGTGAAATAGATATATGGATTTTATTTATTTGGTTTTAGAAATAGGTTTTGGTAATTTTGGTGAATCTCCAACAAAGGTTGAAGAAGACGAAAGTGAAATCTGGGTTGAAATTTTTATGGAATTTTTTTTTTTTTTTTTTTTGTTTTGTTTTATTTATTTATTTGTTTTTTTTAATTGTTATATATATATTATTAAATCTGTTTTTAAATTTTAATTAAATCCTTCTTTAAAATTTAATTCATTTAATAATTATTATTATTATTTTTAATTAGTTTTTTTTATATATTTTAATTTTAAATTTAATTTACTTTTATTTTTTTATTTTTTATTTAATTAAATACAAAATTACCAAACTGGCCCTTATCATAAATCTTCATTAAGGGTATTTCGATCATTGTACCCTCTAACAGTGTCAATCCGTTTGTTTTATCAAAAACCCTAATGAAAGGACCAAAATTAGTAATTCCAAAAACTAGTGAACCAAACCCAGATTAATGCAAACTACAAGGACTAAAATCGAAATAACCCTATATCAATGCTAAAAAGGTGGTGCTTATTTATTTATTATATGGGTTCACTATTCACTATTCATTTTTATTTAATTAACTACCTTTATTTGTATTTTTTATTTAGAAAACACGTTTAGCATTTTATTAGAATATCATTTTTTTAATCCATCACTAATGCTAGATAACCAAAAAATTAGCTCAAAACTCAATTCAAATGATATGGTAAGTGATTTGTTCATTAACCCTATCATCCCACATTTTATATAGTAATGACAATTCACTTAACACATCATTTGGGTTAATTATTTGAGTTGTATAGTATTACTCTCGATCTATTTTTAAATTTAAGTGTTTATTAAAGTGATACTTTTTCAAAAATTTAGATATAAAAAAAAATGTACATCGAGTGACGGTAGCATAACAATATTTTAAAATAGACATTCCAAATCATAACTAAAAAACCCAAACCTTTTGTTTTCTTCTTCAACTTATTTACCGTCAAAACCCAAAATAAAAAAAAAAAATACAATTTGTGGTTATAATGTTATATAAATGTGGTTGACTGACTCTTAGTTTTTTTTTCTTAAGATTTTGGAGGTTGTCGTTGCAAGCCAGTGAAATAAGAGACCACCCAATTGCTAACCCATTTGGATTGATGATCCCAAGCCTAGAAGCAGTGAGTCTTGATCCGATATTAGTAGTTGTTGGGGGATGTGAATTGTTAGAAGATAGATCCATAGATTACTTTGAAAGATTGAAAGCCATGAAAAAGAGAATCGACTATGTGCAATTTATAAAGAGAGAGAGAGAGAGAGAGAGAGAGAGAGAGAGAGAGAGAGAGAGAGTGGCTTCTTCAATAAGCATCCTTACCTCAAGTTGGCGATGAATTTATTCAACTTCTCAAGCACTTCATTTTCATCAATTCCTATTCACATTCCTCAAAGCTATAAATTACCTAGTCTTCGAATTTTTGTATTTTTTTTCTCCCAAATTTTCTAGGAATTGAAACGGATTTATTTATTTGTCTATCTCGCTTTAATTTATGACTTTCTTTCTCCTTCAATTCTAAAAATGACTATAAGTACTTTCTCTCTTTCTGAAGTGTTCTTCACTAATATATCATCTTCTTACTCTACGGACACTAAATAATGACATATGATAGCAAAACAAAAATGTTAGGTGTGGAATGGAGAAAAAATGAATAGAGAAAATTAGGAAAAGGGGGAAGAAAAAAAAAAATCTAATGGAAAGTTAGAAGATAGAGAAACATAGTGGAGGTGAGAAAATAAAAACATAATATGGATATTTTGGTTACACTCTAAAGTTGAGAAAAGAAGAAAAGTTATTAGAAGGATAATTCGAAAAGTTTCCCATAATTTAATAATGACTAAAAGTTGAAACTTGTTCTATTAAATAGTAAATTCTCTTAACAATAGGTTAATTATATGAATTTGGTTACTCAACTTTCATCACTTCGGTTTTTTTATTATTTTTTTATTATTATTTTATTTATTTATTTATTTATTTTAAAGGTTCTATTTTTTTTTTTTATAAAAGTTTTATATTTATTTATAATTAAACGGGCAATTACCAATTTGGTCCTGAACTTTTTAAAAAATTCTAAATTGTTTGCGACTTTTATAAAAGTGACCAAATTGGTCCTCACATTTTTTCCAAGTGCCAAATTAGTCCCTCTTTTTTTAGAAGTTGCCAAATTGGTCCCTCTAACGATTTAACGGTGTTAAATATAACAGTTGACTTTAACAATTTTAGTTAAAGTACATAAATACCCCTTATTTGTCATATTAAAGAAAAGTAATTTTGTCTTTTGTACATTAAATTCACCATTATAATTACAACAAAATCCAAAAAATATTATTAATGAAACACCATTTTTACCTTTTTTAATAAAAAATTTCTTAAAATATCTAAAAATATTTTAATAAGACAATATCAAGTATACTCTTAGTCATCATTCAATCCCAGTTTAGTCTTTTACCGTTTTTATATAATTATTTTTTTAGTTAATATTATACAAATACTGTTGTCAAAATTATTCAAAAATCAAAACTTATAAATAAAATAAACAAAAATATGCATGTATTAAAAGAAATATGCTTGTGTCATTATTATATTGTTTAGGAGTAAAGTACAATTTTACCCTTATACGGTTAAAATATACTGATGAAACTTAGTTAGATGGATTAATTTGGCACTTGGAAAAAATATGAGAACCAATTTGGTCACTTTTGTAAAAGTCACAAATAACTTGGAATTTTTAAAAAAAAGTCTAGGACCTAATTGGTAATTGCCCTAACTAAACACTACAACTTAATTTTTTAAACACTTTTCATTGTATAAAAAAAAAAAAACACCTATGAAAGTTGAAATCCTTTAGAGATATTTGTCAAAACTAATTACTTTTTGAAATCAAAATTCACTTTTAACCTTATTTTTAAAATAAAAACATTTTTATTTCAAAAACAATCCAAATTTGACAAAAATATCCCTAGGTTTATTTCCATCTCTTTCCTTCTTCTATCTTTGTAATTCACTTTCTCTCTCCAAAATCCCTCTCTCTTTCTTAAAGCTTGTAAACTCTCTCCACAAAAACTCAAATCTGATTCTACTCCATTCTCATCTCAATTTGAACCAATATCACTCTTGAATTTTCTCACAAATTGTTGTAGGAGCTTCGCAAACTTGACATTGAAGTACATCCCATTGAAAATTTTGTTTTTGGAAGCTTAAATCTTTTTGAGCTCAATACTACTTGTTGACCGTGATTTTTAGATTATGGGAAAAGCCACGTGCCCAATAACGTTAATATGATTATTAATGGTACTGTAAAGCGAAAAAGTAATGTTTGAGCATGCAAAACACAAAGTTTTATGTGGAAAACGCTAAAGAGAAAAAACCACGGCTACCGGAGAAGGCGAGAACAAATTTTCACTATGTAAATATGAATTACACACTCAATCTCTCTTGCACTCTAGATGCTATATGCGTTTTTCATATCAGATACATAATGGTATTTGAGAGTCTATTTATATATGCATAGAACCCTAATTCTTAAAGTACAAGTAAGGAAAGTTGATGAGATTTAATAGGACTCTAACTTGTTGGAGTCGTTTTTATCCTCTTTCCTGTCTTGTATATTCTATACATTTAATGAATTAGATTCCCCGTTGGATTTGGATTCCAATATCTTTAAGGAGGTTTGTTTCCTTATTGGAATGTACTTCATCGTTCCTTGTTTGAGTAAGATTCTTTCTCTTCATATTTGAGTCGTGGTTATCTTGAAATTAATGTCTTTCTCACACCACTGAACCGACTGGTTATCTTAATCCAATTGGTTATTCAACCTTGACCACTATATCTTTTACATGATCATTTGTTTAGCCCGATTGAGTTTTTTTACCTGATCAGTTGGTTGAGCTTGATTAGGTTATCTCTACCCGATTGATCTAATGAACCTAATCAGGTTATCTTTACCTGATCGATCGGATAAACCCGACCGGATCTCGCTAGAGTCAAAGGTTGAACATTGGTCAAATGCAATTGGTTTCATCTAGGTGACATGGCATACTTGATCATAGCTTTTTCTGGTATCGATGTTGATTTGTCAACTTGTCAGATTTTACTAATAACAATACCCCTTTAAATATTTGAGCCACCTACCTTGTCCAATCTTCAAAGAAGATTCGCTCGATGAGATATATTTAATTATACCTTTAAGTCTTATTTTTTGGTTCATTAATGTTGGTCTTGTATTAACAGCTAAGCATTCAATTTCAACTACGACATACTCTTTGAGTGACATTTGTCAAGATGTTAGTGAGCATGTAGGCAGTGGTTTTCAGAGAACGTGCACCAACCCTTACTCACGCATATCTTTCCCAGGCGTAGAATGACGTCAGCCCCACCTATAAAATTTGAAACTTTTCATTTTCCCTCTATACCAAACCCTAATTTTATTAACTATTGTTTGTTTGTGTTTCGAAGTTTTCTTTGAGGTTTCCAACCTCCTGTTTCTATTGAAAACTAGATTTTTCGAGATTGATGTTTTTTCCTCGCTTTATCTAGAGATATCAGGTTAGTTCCGAGGGAACCCCGCACTCGGCATTTGTAACAATCTCATTCAAGTCCCCCATAACTAGTTGTGGACCGGTAAAACTACTTTTGATACCATCAAGAAACTTCCACAAGTTTTTTCTTGGAGGTAACACAAAGGCTCGCATAAACCGTAGACAAAATCCAAAAGCTATTATTATCGACAATAATAGCTATAACAAATTGTTTGGAACTAGCAATAACTTGGAGCTTAATATTATTACTATTCCAAAGCAACCAAATATCTCCTAAGAAGCCCTCAGCTTTCACAATATAACTGTCAGAAAAACCAAGTCGTTTAATGAAACTAGAAGCTTTAACCCCACTTATTTTGGGTTCTAGCACAATAAAACTATCAAAATTATACAGCCTTCTCAAATCACTAGCAGTTTTATGAATAAATTTCTTCCCCGCACCTCTAACATTCAAAATGTAAAAAATAAAAATAATTAAAATACTAGCAAAAATCGTGGGGCAAACCTATTCAACAACCCTAGACATAACCTTCTTCAAATTTGAGGCGGCAACTTCAAAGGTGGCATCATAGGTAATATCGATCTTATTGACCTTATCATTACTGTTAACTTCAACAAGGTTATCAAAAGCTAAAGAAGCAACGACATCCTTATGCAGTTACTGCAGCACTCCATGATCATCCAAATCTTCATAACAAACTGGATTGATATTCTAGGTAACATGTTGTTTCCCTTTCCCACTATTTGTACTCAAAGAGCCTCTTCTAGCAAACACAATGTCCCTATAATTGATTTTTATTTTTATTATTATTATTTTTTTTATAATTGTTTCTGACACCTTTTGCTCCTTTTCTTTTCAATTTGAGTTTTCTTGTTGTGCTTCCCCAACTAAGTAATACTGTCAGCGTTATTGGTAATCTCCTTTAGAACATCTTTCATTTAGAGCCCAACCTCTTATGAGAACAACCAACTTTATTTTGTTCACGAAGAACATCATTCACTACCTTATCCATTTCCTCATTCAAAACTTCAAATCTGGGGTCACCAACTTTATCAAAAGCATGTTTGCTTGTCTTACCATTTTTACTCCCATAATTTTCACTATTTCCAACCTCCCCATTGCCTAACACTCCATCGATAGAGATATTCTCAACACCAATTTTGACAGCTTGAAAACCTCCACCACTCATTCTACCCTCATTACTAGCTTTACCAATGTTTCCAATACCACCATTTCCCTTCCTTCCATACTTACTGCCACAAGAAACAAGTAACCAAGGCGCAAAAGGAGAACTCTCTATATCACCAGAAACCTTATTCGTATCCATCTATACTTGTCTCTCTATAATATTTGTATCCATCTATACTTTTTTTTTTTCTTTTTCTTTTTTTCTTCTTCTTCTAAACCTTTAAGTATTTGAGTGACCATATTTATACCTCTAAAAAAGAGTATCTGCACCCTTTTGTATGAACACCCCCATTAAATTTAAAATATATATTATAGTTTGTAAACACACCCCACATATTACCGATATATCCTTTCTTTTGACTTTTTGAATAAATACTATAAATTAATCTTTTTCAAAATAATTAAATTAAATTAAAAGCAAGGAAGGAGATGTGACACCTTCTAAATATGGAAAGAACCGCTACTCTTTTTGTTTTGTTTTATTTTATTTTATTTTTCTTCTAATTTTGTTTTTAAAACTAAATTCAATTGTTTTCTATTTTTAAAATTTTTTAATAGTTATTTAATATTATTAAGTTTATACAATCACTATTTAGTTTTTAAAATTAATAAATAATTAATATCTTGATTAAAGTTATTATAAATCTTTGTTAATTTTTCAAATTATTAAATATTTTAATAATATATAGAAAGCTTTTACAGTATTGTTGCCAAAGGAACACGAAGACAGGAGTGGAGGCAAATATGGTTGGCAGAACGGCAAGATCTCTTATGCCCTCACTGACGAGGATGAATAATGTTACGTAAAAGACCATCATCATTGCAGTTTATAGCTATTGATACGATTTTTTTATTTTTTATTTTTTATTTTTTTTAAGAAATAAGAATGAAGTCAAGATTTGAAGAACCAATTTCATGGCCAACAACCAGAGAAAATCTTTTGCTGCATATTCAAAAGTGAGAATTGATACGGAAGGTTATGAATTATGATTGAGCACGAGGATGAGACCAGGGAGAAGCTTATGTGGAAAATATTTTATTAAATATTTCAAATTATTAGATATTATATTGAGAGATTAATTTTTTTTTATTTATTCTTTTTACAATGTTACTTAAGGGTAATGTTGAGATTTTGAAAAAAATACTAATTATGGGATGTACATACGGTTTTAGAGAAGTGTAAATATTGTCACTCTAAATATTTTTAGATCCATCTCTGCCCACGGACTCCATTCAAAGCAGGCTTGTGCAGCCCTCCAAACTTAAGCAGCCCAATGTAATTATTATGATTTTAAAAAAAATAAATAAAAAAAAAAATTAACCCTCTGCAGTTGCAGACTTCCAATTCTAACTTAGGGGCATGTTTGTTTGTATATATAGTATTGTATTAAGGAGTTAAAATGTATTATATAACACAAGAGGAGTGTTTGGTTGTGTTCTTGTATTGTATTGTCTAATACAATTGTAGAATTAATGCAGTGGGAACCGCACTATATAATATAGTGGATGGAGGAGGGTTTATCAGTTTATGGTGTATTAGCTCTAGGCTCTGACAATTGGTTCACCGTCCACTTCATCTTCCCATTTTCTTCTTTCTTTCCTGATTTCTTTTTTTTTTTTCCTTAATATTGTAAACATGTACTAAATACCGTCCTATATCAAATATTTTTCAAATTTATTACATTAATTATAATTTATTTAATTATACATTGATTATTATTTTTAAAAGTATAATACATCAAATATATATTTTATAATATTATTTTGTATTCTAAAAGTACATCAATTTTTATTTAATAAAATATTCATAAACAAAAATCATATTCAAACTATTTATAATTTAATACAGCTTAATACAAAATATTACTAAACATAAGATTGTAAAAGAATAATACAGTTCAAACCAACCAAACACATAATTATATAATAATAATACAGTCGAATACAATACTATCAAATCCAATCTAATCCAGTACAATACAATGTACCAAACGAACCCTAAGTAAATTTCCAGGGTGGGGACCCCGCACCAAGTTTGTACAGTATCATAACTATATTTAAAAAATAAATAAATAAATAAAATTTAATGAAAGTTAAGTTTAAATAAAACAAAATTCATTGTTAATGTTTTATATCTTAACATTACTAGACAATATGAGGTTAGTCTGATAGTAAAACCTCTCACACCTACACCACGAGGTCGTGGGTTTGAATCTCTCTCCCATCTCCTAAAATACCCCGAATTATTGTAATATTTTTTTAAAAAAAAATTACTAATGAAATATATACAGTTTAGGTATTTTTGATCCCAGCTACATTTGAATTCACTCCCATAGTCCATAGTTTTCATCATTTTAGATTCTATCGGAAAACAACTCTAAGCCTTCAGAGAAACCATAAAATCTAAAATGAAAGATCAATCCTAAAACTTCCTCCCTTTTTCCTGATTGAAGAAGATAATGAAGCAGTTACACATTACATACCTAAACTGCTCCTAGTCACATAAAAACAGATTGTTTCGAATATCAAACATACCTAAATAACTGTATTCATAACAAATTAATAAAACAAGGGCACTTGTACATAAATCAAACAATTGTAAGACATACTTACAGATAATTTGGAGGTGCCTGTAAGAAATTCTAAACATGAGAATCTGATTAATCACATTTTCACGATTCTTGAGAAACATATGCTCAATCTCAAGCTACACAATAGGGGAAGGGCTAGTGTAAAACCCGATGAACAGTTCAAATTGATAGATGAAAAGTTGGTCAGGAAAAATAAGAGGGTGCTAGGAGAGAAAGGGTCACCAACCTCCTATCAGTTACTCTTCTAGAGACACTTCATCAAACTATATGTGGACTTATTAGCTTTGGAAATAAAATGTATTTGATTAAGGACAAAGCCAGAGAGAGTGAGAGAACTACTTAATGAACTTTCTAACCACAAAAGGTCTGCACCATCATTCTAGATCATAATTAACATTACCATCTAAAAAGATTAATCCAAACTTTGTCTGTTGCGGCAGGGCAAGAAAAAAGGATCCTTTAGGCATTAGTAAACACTTAAAACCCTTGAATATCACAAATTTTGTTTAGTCAAAGGGAAGATAAAAAAATTCGAAAAAAATTGTGAGAGGAACCACCATTTCTCTTATTTGGTCATAACAAAATAATGAGACTGAAAGGAAGAAGGATGCACCACCACCATCACACTCAAACCGCAGAACTCAATCCTTTATTGAATTGACGTAAGAGGGAGAAGTTAAGGATAACTGTGAAATACGATATATAAGGGTGTGGTGGTCAAATTAACATATAATGATTTCTCTTCCCAACCCCCCTTATAGAGAGTGCCATCCCCATTCTCCATCCTCTACCCTACTAATTCTTCTCCTTAGCCTCCACTCTTCACCCTTCCTTTTCTTCACTTTTCCAAAACTACTTTCTAAATACCTAAAAAAATACAAACTTAAGAGTCAACACTAATCCCTGATGCATCAAAAAGCTTAATCAATCAAACAAACCAGTTGTGCATCACTACATCCTAGACCGGTCCATTCAAATAGAATTTCTCCAATAACCACTTCATAGTGCACTAAATAGTTCTTCGACGGGAGATTTTTACAGAACTTGTTAAAATATAATCAAGCACAATTCTATCTAAGTATCTAGTGAGGGCACCATAAACTTCAAACTCAAATCAAACTTTAGAATGGCATATATCGAATCTATCATTATAAGATGATGATCAGCAAAAAGAATCTTTAAAATACAATTATAAGTACAAAAAAGGTACACAGATCATAACAGAAAACCCTACGTCAACTGAGTGAATCAAATTACTCTCCAGTAATACACCGGAACAATGAGCGAAACTTTATTCAGTAAAAGAATTGGTCTACCTCTGAACTGGGTGTGCCGGGTTAACGGGCGGGGCTCCGAGAAGGCTAGCTTGCTGGAGCTCGAGCTCATTGAGCTGCTGCTCGCGGTCCATCTCGATAATCAAGGGAACCACTAGGATCAGGAAGGTGGTGCCCGCAATCCACGCTGCCTTCCCTGTGCTGCGGAGGAGCCTCTTTGAGACGCAAACGGCTTCGCCGGCAGCCTGCTTGCCGCGGGAGACGATGGCGGAGTTGGAGAATCTGGTGATCAAGGTGACCTGGTCGTTGGTCTTCGGGAGCCGCCTCTCTGGAAGAGAGATTCCGCCTTTTCGGGGCTGAGAGGCCATGGTGTTGCAAGAGACGACGATAAACGAAGAGTCCGCCCAATGATACGGGTTTGTTGACACCCGCTAGCTACCTACTGCTATTTATGGATCCGGATCCTGACTAGTCCGACAAGAAAATGCCAGAGAAAAGTATTCAAATTTCAATTTCTTTTTTATTTGGATTGGGTCGTTTAATTTTTCGGATATTATTAAAAATGTATCTCTTGTTTGGGTATTACCTGTTTTAGTCCCTTTAGTTTGAAAATTTACTATTTTAATCCTTCTGTCAACTTCCGTTAATGTTTTTTTCTTACCGAAAATACTATTTTTACACTCGTACTAGATAAGTTAGTTTAAATTTTTTATCTGAATTTTTTAATATTAGTTTGTTTTATTAAATAAATTTTTATTTCATTTAATAATATTTTATTATTTTTTACTATTCATTTGTAATATATGTTAATATTTAGAGGAAAGATCCCTTTTTAACCAAAAAAAAAAATTGGGGCTTTTCTAAATTTAGACGGAATTAATAAGTTGATTGTTTTTATCAAACAATCTATTATAAAGACTAAATTGCCCCTCATTTTTCCATTTTTCATTATTTTCTTTACTTTTTTTTTCTTTTTGTCTGAAATTACATCTCCTCTCTCCTTTTTGTCAGAAACAATAAATCTTCAATCTTTGCCTCTCTTCGTTCTCTCTCTCTCTCTCTACAATCTCTACCAGAAACGTTCTCTCTCTTCGTTTTCGTCTCTCTTCAATCTCTGCAATTTATTGTTGTTTGAAATCATATCTGTCTTCAATCTCTACCAGAAATAATATCTCTGTAATTAACCCATTCATTTATCAAACCATTGTTGATGGAAACAATATCTCTGTAACAACACCTTTGTTCAAACCCATATAATTTTCTCAGTAACGAACACAAAACCCATATAGGCATTTTCAATCTTTTCGAATTCGGTTTCATTTGTCACGGATTCGGTGTCGTTTTTCACGGATTTTGGTTGTATTTCATGATGAATCGAGATGATTCAGGTCCTTCTTGTCGAGGTATGTTTTTGAAACTCTAATTTAATTTGTTTCAGTTGTAGATTTATTGATGAATTTAAGTTGAAGAAGATGGTTTACACTAGTGTGTTTAATTGATTTGCAGTGGTGTGTTTAATTGATTATCTCCAGTGTGTTTAATTGATTATATGTGGGGTGTTTAATTTGGTTTGCCTCGCTGTGTTCAATTGGTTTACTCTGGTATGTTTAACTGTTGTGTCGTGGTGTGTTTAATTAGTTTTCACTGGTGTGTTTAATTTGTTTACACTTATATGTTTAGCTGTTGTGTGTTTAATTGATTATCTCGGGTGTGTTTAATTGATTATATGTGGTGTGTTTAATTGGTTTGCCCTAGTGTGTTTAATTGGTTTGCACTGGTATGTTTAATTAATAATATATGATGTGTTTAATTGGTTTTGCCCAATATATTCAATTGGTTTGCCCTGGTGTGTTTAGATGTGGTGTGTTTAATTTATTATCCCTGGTGTGTTTAATTGATTAAATGTGGTGCATTTAATTTGGTTTGCTCTGGTGTGTTTAATTGGTTTGCTCCGGTGTGTTTAACTATTGTGCCCCGGTGTGTTTAATTAGTTTGCACTGGTGTGTTTAATTGGTTTGCACTTGTGTGTTTGATTTGGTTGCACCTTTTAATATGTGATTGATTTAATAAATTGAAATCTAAATGTCAGATTTTTACACAACTGTCCCAGTGGACTACAGATAAATTAACCAAAAAAATGAAAAATTACATAAGTACACAGTACGTCCACTAGATCATGTAAATTTCAATGTGAAGGATGGTGAGAAAGATGGTTTAGTAAACCTATATGAGAAAACTTATAGTTGTAGGGAATTTTAAATTGGCCTATTGCGTTGTTCTCATACATTAGCTGTTATAAGGTACGTATTCTCTGAATATTTATATGCATTTATTTTCATAATGATTGAACAAAATGATACTTGTTTGTCTGTTTTTGTAGGTTCTGTAAAAAGAAATTTGTGGAGTTCAACTCTGATTAGTGTAAAACAACCACCTGGTTGGAAATCTAATACATGCTCCAAACTTGATGGCATTCTAGATATTAGGCTCCTTCTCCCAAGACAAATCAATGCACTTAGCATAACACCCTCCTTCTTTGTTCAACACACCATTTTCACTCCAACAGCGCTCAACATCTCCAATCAAATAAATGTGGTGATCAGTCGATAGTGTTGTCTTCCCGATACCTAAACGAACCCAATACGAAAGAATCATTGATTATTTCAAAAATTATCACACAAAATTGAGGTTAGGGTCTCTAATCAAATATATCAAACATTTCACAATACCTGATAGTTCAAAGAAGAAAGCAACAACACCAACCTTACACACATTACAGCCAGAGTGGAGGGAGAGAATTTGACGTTTATGTATGAGATAATGCATTAGATCGAACATACCTTATTTCATATATCTAGTGTATTCTGAGATGCAATGCAAACAACTAAAATTGTATAAACCAAAAAGTAAAGGCAAAAGAAACTAAACAAAAACTCCGGTAGATATAAAGTAGAAAGCTATAGTAGCAAGAAATGATTTATTGGTTGGCTTACATTGCTTAGAAGTATGGCAAGAACGTGCGGTAAAGCTTGCAAATTAGATGTTGACTTGTCAATATTCTGGACACGTAACTCTTCTAGCTTTTTCTCATAATTTCTTAAAGCTTCATCATCAACCCAAGCAACTTCTTTGCCTACGACAATATCAGAATCCAAAAAACATAGTTGATCACCACTGGCATCTATCAACGTCATGACAAGAGCTTTCGAAGATTCTTTAGAGTAAATTTTTCTTTCTTTCTTTTTTGTTTCCTTTTTTCCTTCTTTTTTTTTTCTTTTCTTTTCCTTTTTTTTTTTTTCACTTTTTCCTTCATTTTTTTTTTGTTTTTTCCTCTGCCCACTAGAAAAACCTCTCCAGTAACCAAGAATGAAAAGCAGGATTTCTTCCTTGTTGAAATCCATCAACGCTTGGGCCGTCTTGATTGCAGAAGCATATTGAGGTCTCTATCTTCACAATTGGAGCTTGAAAAGGTGCTAGGGGTTAATGATTGTCCAATCTTGATATGTTGCTAGAAAATCTATACTGCATTTGCAGAATAAACAAAAACTGAATAATATTAGGAAAAAAATTAACTATAGCTTTACTAGGGCTAAGACATGCAAAGCCCACAAAAGATTCTTTCTTTAAACAATTAAAGAAAGAAATCTAATAGTAAATAGAAAATTGAAAAAATAAATTATATAATTCAACTCAAAACAACATTATTTGAAGCTATTTTTAGTTTACCTGTAAATGAGGGGTGTTTGTAGGGAGAGAATGAGAAGCTAAAGAAGAAGATGATGATGACAAATCATCAAGTCCAAAGAATATGAAGATTTGAAGTAAAGAAGCTACAATGAAGCCTGAACAAGCTGAGATGCAGCGTTTTGAAGCCATGACTAGAGCTTAGCAATATCTTCAATTTGATCTCAATCTTCACTTCAGTCCCCATGACATTGCTTTTAGTTGTTGCATCTGCATACATTTTGATATGATCTGAGTTGATCCGATAGTCCACAACCAACCATATAGAAATTTATCGAAGAAAAAAAAAATCTTATCCACTAGAAAGTAAGTATACTAGTACCTATTCCAAACTTGATAGCATTCTAGATATCTGGCTCATTCTCTCATGAAAGATCAATGCACTTAGCATAACACCCTCCTTCGATGTTCGACAAACCATTTTCACTCCAGCAATGCTCAACATCTCTAATCAAATTCATGTGGTGATCAGTCGATAGTGTTATCTTCTCAGTACCTAAACGAACCCAAAACGAAAGAATCATTGATCATTTCCAAAATTATCACACAAAATAGAGGTTAGGGTCTCTAATCAAATATATCAAACATTTCACAATACCTGATAGTCCAAAGAAGAAAGCAACATCCCCATCCTTGCCCATATTACAACTAGAATGGAAGGAGAGAATTTGACGTTTACGCATATGATAATGCATTAGATCGAACAGACCTTTCTTCATTTCTACGGTGTATTCTGAGATGCAATGCAAACTCCTAAAATTGTAGAAACCAAAAACTCAAGGCAAAGGACACTAAACAAAACTCCAATGGATATAAAGTAGAAAGCTATAGTAGCAAGAAATGATTTATTGGTTGGCTTACAATGCTTAGAAGTATGGCAAGAATTTGTGGTAAAGCTTGCAAATCAGATGTTGACTTGTCAATATTCTTAACACACAACTCTTCTAACTTTTTCTCATAATTTCTTAAATCTTCATCATCTACCCAAGCATCTTCCTTGCCAACAACAATATCAAAATCCAAAAAATATAGCTGATCACCATTGGCATTTATCAACGTTATGACAAGAGCTTTCGAAGATTCTTTAGAGTAAATTTTTTTTCTTTTTCCTTTTTTCCTTTTTTTTTTCCCTCTACCCACCAGAAAAACCTCTTCGGTTAGAAAGAATGAAAAGCAGGATTTCTCCCCTATTAAAATCCATCAATGCTTGGACCGTCTTGTTTGCATAAGCATATTATGGTCTTTTTCTTAACAATTGGAGCTTGAAAAGGATCCAGGGAATCAGTGACAGTCCAATCTTGATATGTTGCTGGAAAATCTACACTGCATTTGCAAAATAAACAAAAATCGAATAATATTAGAAAAAAAGTAACTACATCTTTACTGGGGCTAAGGCATGCAAAGCCCACACAAGATTCTTTCTTTAAACAATCAAAGAAAGAAATCTAATAGTAAATAGAAAATTGAAAAAAGAAATTATATAATTCAACTCAAAATAGCATTATTTGAAGCTATTTTTTGTTTTCCTAATATCTTTAATTTGATCTCAATCATCACTTCAGGCCGCATGACATTGCCTTTAGCTATTCCATCTGCATACATTTTGAGATGATCTGAGTTGATCCGATAATCCACAACTACCCATATAGAAATTTATTGAAAGAAAAAAAATCTTATCCAATTGAAAGTAAATGTAATTGTAACTGTTCCAAACTTGATGACATTCCATATATCAGGCTCCTTCTCCTATGAAAGATCAATGCACTTAGAATAACACCCACCTTCGTTTTTCGACACTCCAATTTCACACCAGCAATGCTCAAAATCTCCGATCAAATTCATGTGGTGATCAATTGATATTGTTGTCTTCCTGATACCTAAACGAACCCAAAATGAAAGAATCATTGATCATTTCCAAAATTAACACACAAAATAGAGGTTAGGGTCTCTAATCAAATATATCAAACATTTCACAATACCTGATAGTCCAATGAAGAAAGCAACATCCCCATCCTTGCCCACATTACTATTATAGTGAAATGAGAGAATTTGACGTTTACGCATGAGATAATGTATTAGACCGAACAAACCTTTTTTCATTTCTCTGGTGTATTTTGAGATGCAATGTAAACACCTAAAATTGTAGAAAAAACAAAAAATCAAGGCAAAGGACATTAAAAAAAAAAAAAAAACTCCAATGGATATAAAGTAGAAAGCTATAGTAGTAAGAAATGATTTATTGAATGACTTACATTGCTTAGAAGTGTGGTAAGAACTTACGGTAAAGCTTGCAAATCAGATGTTGACTTGTCAATATTCTAGACATGCAACTCTTCTAGATTTTTCTCATAATTTCTTAAAGCTTCATCATGTACCCAAGCATCCTCTTCGCCTACGGTAATATCAGAATCCAAAAAATATAGCTAATCACCACTGGTATCTATCTACGTCATAACAAGAGCATTCATAGATTCTTCAGAGTAAATTTTTTTTTCTTTATTTTTTCTTTTTCTTTTCTTTTTCCTTTTTTCCTTCTTTTTTCTTTTCTTTTCTTTTCTTTTTTTCCCTTTTTCCTTCTTTATTATTTTTTTTTGTCGCTGTCCACCAGAAAAACCTCTTCGGTTAACAAGAATGAAAAACATGATTGCTTCCCTTTGAAATCCATCAACGCTTGGGCCGTCTTGTTTGCATAAGCATATTGTTGTCTTTATCTTGACAATTGGAGCTTGAAAAGGATATAGGATATCACTGACAATCCAATCTTGATATGTTGCTGGAAAATCTACATTGCATTTGCCAAATAAACAAAAAATGAATAATATTAGGAAAAAATAACTACAACTTTACTGAGGCTAAGGCATGCAAAGCCTACACAAGATTCTTTCTTTAAACAATCAAATACAGAAATCTAATAGTAAATAGAAAATTGAAAAAAGAAATTATATAATTCAACTCAAAACAGCATTATTTGACTCTATTTTTAGTTTACCTGTAAATGGGGTGGGGGGTGTTTGTGCGGAGATGATGAGAAGCTGAAGAAGAAGATAGTGATGGTAAATCATCAAGTCCGAAGAAGATGAATATTTGAAGTAAACAAGCTACGAGAAAGCCTGAACAAGCTGAGGCGCAGTGTTTTGAAGCCATGGCCAGAGCTTCGACATATCTTTAATTTGATCTCAATCCTCATTCCAAGCTACACGACATTGCCTTTAGCTGTTCCATCTGCATACATTTTGATATGATCTAAGTTGATCTGATAGTCCACAACAACCCATATAGAAATTTATCGAAAGAAAAAAAATCTTATCAACTTGAAAGTAAATATACTAGTGACTAATCCAAACTTGATGGCATTCCAGATATCAGGCTCCTTCTCCTATGACAGGTCAATGCACTTAGCATAACACCCTTCTTCGTTGTTCGACATGCCATTTTCACTCCAGCAATGCTTAATATCTCCAATTAAATTCATGTGATGGTCAGTTGATAGTGTTGTCTTCCCAATACCTAAACGAACCCAAAACGAAAGAATCATTGATCATTTCCAAAATTAACACACAAATCAAACATTTCATAATACCTGATAGTCCAAAGAAGAAAGCAGCATCCCTATCCTTGCCTACATTATAGCCAGAGTGGAGGGAGAGAATTTAACGTTTACATATGAGATAATACATTAGACCGAACAGACCTTCCTTCATTTCTTCGGTGTATTCTAAGATGCAATGCAAACACTTAAACTTGTAGAAACCAAAAACTCAAGGAAAAGGACACTAAACAAAAACTCCAATGGATATAAAGTAGAAAGCTATAGTAGCAAGAAATGATTTATTGGATGACTTACCTTGCTTAGAAGTGTGGCAAAAACTTGAGGTAGAGCTTGCAAATCAGATGTTGACTTGTTAATATTCTTGACACGCAACTCTTCTAGCTTTTTCTCATAATTTCTTATAGCTTCATTATCTACCCAAGCATCTTCTTTGCCCATGGCAAATCAGAATCCAAAAAAACATAGTTAATCACCAATAGCATCTATCAACGTCATGACAAGAGCATTTAGAGATTCTTAAGAGTAAATTTTGTTTTCTTTTTTTTCCTTTTTTTCCTTTTCTTTTTCCTTTTTTCCCTTTTTCCTTCTTTTTTCCCTCTGCCCACCAGAAAAACCTCTTCGAATAACAAGAATGAAAAGTAGGATTTCTTCCCTGTTGAAATCCATCAACACTTGAGCCGTCTTGTTTGCAAAAACATTTTGTTGTCTCTGTCTTAACAATTGGAGCTTGAAAAGGATCTAGGGGATCATTGACAATCCAATCTTGATATGTTGCTGGAAAATCTACACTGCATTTGCAGAATAAACAAAAAATGAATAATATTAGAAAAAAAGTAACTCTTTTAATATTGTGACCTAAAAATTTGATCTCAGTCTGCATTTGTATAGGTATGATAATACCTCTTCTGATATTGTGACCTAAAAATCTGATCTCAGTCTGAAATAAGACAATTTTTGGGGCTGAGACTACTAATCCTTGGGTTTTAACAGTTTTTAAAAATATATCTAAATGTTTCCAATGTTGGTCAATATTATCAGAATAGATTAGCACGTCATCAATATAAACAATGGAAAATTCAGTATAAAGATTGAAGATTTCATTCATAATACATTGAAATTTATTAGGAGCATTTTTCAATCCAAATGGCATAACATTCCATTCAGATTGTCCAAAAGGGACAGTGAAAGCAGTTTTATAACGATCTTTTTCAGCAATCTGGATCTGCCAAAATCCTGATTTCATATCAAACTTGGAAAATATTTTTACGTTATAAAGTCTTTTTAATAGATCTGCTTTATTAGGTATTGGGTACCTTATCCATTGGAGAGCTTCGTTTAAAGACTTGTAATTGATGATAAGTCCAGGAATTCCTCTTTCTATTTCACGACGTTTTTTCTAACATAAAAAGCAGGACAACTCCAAGGTGATTTGGAAGGTCTAATAAGTCCTTTTGCAATAAGTCCTGAATTTCTTTCTTGCAATATTCAAGAAGTTCAGAGGTCATTTGGATAGGTCTAGCTTTAGTTGGTATACCTTTTTCTGAAAAAATCTTTGTTATAAGGTAAGCTAACTATATGTTTCTTTCTGTCCCATAAGGTATTAGGAAAGGAGGAACAAACTTCTTTTTCTAGGTGAATTTTAAATTCACTAATTCTTTTCTATGTCTCGGGTTTCTCGATATAGTTCTTTGGTCTCTCAAACCTAAGGTCATCCTTTAGGAAAGATAAATGATTATCTTTTAGGGTGAGAATATTTACCTGTTGTTCTAGAAAGATGGAGTTGTATTTTCCTATACTGTTTTTTTTAGGAAGTTTAATTCCCTTTCAAGAACAGGAAAAGTAAAAGGGAACAAAATCTTTCTTCCTAAATACTCAATTTCTAATCCTTCATCCGTGGTGGTGAAATGGGTAATAAGATAAAGGAAGGGTAGACCTAGAATGACATTCTGAGATAACGTCTTGACCATAAGGAAACTAGAGTTATAACAAACTCCTGAATTGTAGACTCTGGCATTGGTCAATTTGTAACTAATGTTTAGTTTCTGTTTATTGGCTCCGTATATAGATTCTGTGGTTGTTTCCAAATATTTTGTGGAAACTAATGCTTCTTTGATACAATTTTGGTCAACTCCTAAATCAATAACAGCATTGATTCAAAGATTGTAGTCAGAAGATATTCTAATATCTATGTCGCAATACCATTTTTGTATTCTGAAAGTTTTAGTGATATTGACTAGAGATGCTATAGGTTCCATTTCTTTATTGCAGAGGATACTAGCAACTTCATCTATTGGAGGATGGGTTTTACTGGTACTAGCAGATTCAGAATCACTAGAGCTTTTAAAGCTAGGTTCAGCTTTTTTGGGTTTTTTGGTCCTTTGAGATTGTAATTGTTGTTGTAATTTTTGGGTCAAAATTCTTAAGTCTTTGATTTCTCTTTTAATGTTTTGGATTTCTCTCTGGAGGTCTAGGATAGTGACTTTTTTTTTGAGTATTTTGGAATTTTAGTAGAACATTCTGGTCAAACTCTGGGCCAATAGAAGAGGTTATGGGTTTTTCTTCTTCGTTTATTGGTTTTGAGGTTTAGGCAGATGGCTTGGTAATTCTTTGCTGGACTTGCCTGATGTAATTGACTTTTAAGATAGGATCTTCAATGCCATCAATCATTCCAATTATTAAAGAATAATCAGATTGATCTAGAACATTGATTTCTTGACAAGTGCATGCTTGTTTGTCACAGATTTGTGAACTATATTCACTATCTGTTGAGGATTCAGAATCTAAGTCTCCATGGGCTAATATTCCATTATCAAGAATGGGTTCTGTTTCTCCACTACTAGTGTCAGTGTCTGTATCATAAAGGGTTTGGATAAGTCTTTCTTTGGCTTCTTCACTAATTTCTAGGGTTCTAATTTTATTTCTAAGTTTTCTCATTTCAGGGCAATTTTTTACAAAATGACATTCTTTTCCACATTTAAAACATCATTTCTTATTTTTAGTGGGTTTCCTAAATCTGTTTTTATTAAAACGTTTGAAGGGTTTGCGGGTTTCTGATTGAAGAGTTTTCTTTTTATGAGGTTTTGTTTCCTGTCATGGTATTTCCTTCTATTTTGGTTAGGAAGTTTATCAAAACCAAATTGTTCACACCAAGAACCTAGTTCCTTTCTAGTGGTGAGTTTTTGTTTCTTAAGCTGGCTTTTAAGTCTAATATCAATACATAATTGCATGGCAACATTGTTGATTGTTGTTATGATTTCACCATAAGTCCAGGTGTTGAGATCAATTTGGGACCAATTTGGACTAGCCATTTGTTCCTTCATTTTATCTCTCACCTTATTAGTAAATAATGAAAGTAATCCAGATATAAACTTTTCTTTCCAATAAGAATTTGCATTGTCAGTTCTTTGTAAAACTCTAGTAAGGAAAATATCCTTATACCACTTAAAATCACTAAGTTTTTTACACTTAAGATTTTGCAATTTGGAGTATTCTTTGTCCTGGAATCTGTTAGGATTTCCAATAATATGAAGGATTATGGTATGACATTAAACATCTATACCGTCAGGTTGTGATATTATGGTGGTATAGGATGTGGTTGCAGGTGTAGGTATAGGTGTAGTCGAGGTTTCGGGGGCATCCGTAGGAGTTCTAATGAGAGTTCTAAATAATGGTGTATCAGTAACTACTTTTTTGGTGTGGGCAATAATGTTAGCTCTGGCCGTGGGTGATAAGGTGTAACTCCACCATCCTAAGAGTTGCTCTTCAAAACCGGATGCAATGGAATTAACAGCATCGCTATGGGTCATGTTTTATTTCTTGATGTAAATATATCCTATGGTATACATTTGTCTAATAACAGTCATAATTTGATATTCTGACAAACCGTCAATGTTAAATTGGTAGCAAGCATTGCCAGTGTAAGCCCTATATGGCACAGATTCTTCGTATTGAAGATCTGGAGGCGTAGGCCTAGGATAATAGGGTTTTGTGTCATTGTTGTATTTGTGGCATACATGGCTATCTACTTTAAAGGTAGTTAGTTTTTGAATCATATTTTCTAGATCCGATACTTCGATGTCAGTTTGTGAAGCTGGAGAAATGTAGCCATCTAGGGTTCGTACTTCTGGTTTGGGAATTTTTTCTAGTCTTTCTTGTAATATTTTCACAAGTTCTGAATCAGTGGTAAAACTATCAAAACATTTTTCGATTCCTGTGGTGTCTGGGAACAGGATTGTTCCTGGTTCATACTCAGTAATTTTGGCCTTCATTTTATAATCTCTCGAGGAATGATTGTCAGGGATTGATGGTATTGTCTGGATAATAGGTATTTGAGATTGGTTGTTTTCTATTCTGTCTAACTGTTCTCCTATGGTTGTTAGATATTCGTTGGTGAAATTGTTTTGTTTCATAATCATACCAACTTCGTGTGAAGAGGTTGTCTCACTATGAGACAACTCTTCATCCAGCATTATGAAAGGAGCACATTCTAAGATATCACTAGTGCGTCTTGAAATTTCATTATCTTTCTTAATAGTACATTTTCTGAGAGGAGGATGCATTCTTACCTCCTCTCCTCTATTGCCTTGAAGTTATTTTGGTTTAAGACAAGACATTGTTCTTCTAAATTATGTCTATTAGTGTACCACTGGAAGAATGGTATTTCTGTTTCTAACGTCTCAACACATTTCATCCACCTAGAGTGGAATTGGTTTCTCTTGTGACTAGAGTAATTTTTTTCATATTTTTTTTCTCATGATAGTGTTCTCACGGTAATAATATTCTTGGGATAGATAATTCTTGTCGATATCTTTAAGGTTATTGAGAACATCAATCGTCCTGATCCTTGGTTCATGATTAGGGATCTCAGTAAGGACTTGGGAAGGAGTATGAGATGATGGTCCCTCATTATCATAGACATGAACAGGCTGGGCCACTTGTTCTGGTGTTTTATAGACACCGGTTATATGAGTGGGTGGTTCTCTGGATGGTATTATAGGTTGCCTTCTTCTATGAATTAGGTCGGGAATTTCAGAGGTTTCACTTTGGTTTGGTCTATAACTAGGGGATCTATAGTCGGGTATTTGATCGGCTATTCTAAGTCTGGATCTATTGGATAAGGACCGCCTCGCTGCCTCTAAGTCACTAGCAATAGTAGGTCTTCTGCTAGACAGGGATTTTTCTATAGGTTTCAAAGATATTTTTAAGTTACCATCTATATCAGATATGCATTCATCTAGGTTTCTTATAGGTGGTCTGCATGTGGGTTTATCTATTCTTTCTTTCATCCAATGATCTGGGAACTTAATTTTTTCCCATGGGATAGGAACTGGAACCATCATGTTAACAATTTCTGATGCATTATAACAAATGGTTTGACTAGCTGGGATCTTAGAAGGAATGTAACTGGGAATAAGTCTAGAAGATAAGACACGATAGTGGACCCTGTAAACAAGTTTATAGGGACAGGATCCTCGTACAAACTCATAATTGTGGGTTTGGATATCAACAACTATGCATTTTTCTCTGTGTTCATCAGCCTTAAGACTGATAGAAAAATTTGATAACATTGAAAATAAATGGGTCCATAGGTTAGGCTTGACTCTGCTAAACCAATTATAGATTCCTTATAATTAGAGATTCTTTTGTCACGTAGACAAACAAGCATGGAATTATTTAGTCTTATTTTTTATAGAGGCTTGATCCCAATTTGAACACTACCTATGTGCATATTGTTGTAACCAAGTCTGTGATAGTGTTTCAGGCTACTTTTATTAAAAAGATTGGCTGAAAAAATATTATCATCATAAAAATTAACATCTATCTCTTTGGTTATTTGTCCCAATAAAGTCTTAAAATTTAAGACTCCACTTTTCTTATAAATACTATGTTTTTCTACGTTGGGAAGTTGCCAAGTACTTAAGTCCTTATTAGTCCAATTAGTCTCATAATTTGCTATGGATTGTCCTGATATATCACACCTTTAGGTGACACGAATAAGGAGCACAACCATGATGAAAACGCATGTCATTGTGAACATCAGAAGCCATGTGAGACATGTAGTCTTAGAACTCTCTGAGTATATCTTTATGGCTCGTACATTAGCATGACCCGTGCTTGCCAGGCTTTGCTCAATTGCCTTCTCTGTTGAATCAAGAATTTTTTCAGTGTTCTGCAGGGACTGGCTCATCACGAGCCTACTCTCTTTTAGTTGTCGTGCCAACCCAACCATTTCATCTGTCAAATTGTCTTGGAGCTTCCTGTGCTTTTCAATGTGAGCTTATGCTGCGGCATCCAGTTTGACTGGTTCTGATTTATCAACTTCAATAGTGTCATGAGTTCTATCTTGAATATTTGAGAAATGCACATTTCTCCTCCTCAATCCTGGAGAAGAGGGGATGTGAGTTTCTTCATCAGATTTTGAAAGGCTTTCTTTAAATGAATTGCTCCTAGAAGAATCTTGAGATACTTGAATATCAGGCAATGGAACAACTACTTTGGAAGCAAGGGCTTCAATCTTCTCTGAGTAATCATTCACCTTAGCCTTTGAAACTCTAGGTAAGCCTTCTGGAGTTCTCACTTCTGCTAGCTGTTCTAACTGTTCTCGTAGAGTGGCAACATAATGTATAAGTTTTGCTTGATTTTGTTGTTAAGGTGCAGCCGCAAGCAACCTTCTCAAGTTTACTTCAGTTTTACTCATTCCCATTAACACTAATAAAATCTTACAGCACTGGTTAGAAATGACTTCAGATGGGATCAGCCGGCGTCAATCAAATACAGTTAACTCAATTCCATTCCGTTGTTAACCAAATAAAATAATATTGATTCAGAGACTAATTATAAAGTTCCAACCAAACAAAAAACTCAGTTTTCCTTTCCTTTCCATTCCCATTCTCATTCTCATTACCATTCTAATTACCATTCCATCATGTAACCAAACGTGACCATAGAGTATAGACCAATAACTCGACTATATATGTTTTAAAAAATATAATTTTATTAAAAGTTTCAATAATTATTTTTAATATATGTCTGTCGTGGAAATTAGAATTTTAATTAGTTGAATAAATTTAAATTTATCTAACAAGTATTTTTTTATTATTATTATTTCTAACCACTCATATAGGTTATATATAAATATTGTTCAATTATTAACAAATCAAATCTTGTAGTCAAGTGGTAAAGACTTACAACTTTTGACTTGAGGATTCAAGTTTGATTCCTAATTATTGGAGGCGGTGGGCCGGCGGTGGTGGTCGGACAGCTAGCAGAGATGGGTGGCAGCGATTGCCGAAAATGAGGTGGGCAGCGGTGATGGTGTATAAATATAAAAAAAAATTAATAATAAATTCTTGACAGTTATAAACTGTAAAGAGAATTTTGGACAGTAGCATCCTTGACAATTTGAAAACTGTCAAGGAAGGTTTTATTGATAGTTTTTATATGTCAAGAAATATATTATTTTCGTGTAGTGTTAACTTGTTAAAACAATCTACTTGTTAAATGCTCTAAGTGTGTGTATAAATTGGTTGTGTAGAAAAGAAGTGCCAGAATTTGGGCATACAATTATTCTCCCCCCCCCCCCCTAGGTATATTTTACACTATAAGTGGTTTAGGGAACTTCAGGAAGTTTGAACAAGCTGAGAGGCAGCGTTTTGAAGCCATGGCCAAAGCTTAACAATATCTTTAATTTGATCTCAATCATCACTTTGGGCCGTACGACATTGCCTTTAGCTGTTCCATCTATGTACATTTTGATATGATCTGAGTTGATCTAATAGTCCACAACCATACATATAGAAATTCATCGAAAGAAAAAAAATCTTATCCACTTGAAAGTAAGTATGATAGTAACTGTTCCAAACTTGATGGCATTCCAGATATCAGGCTCCTTCTCCCATGACAAATCAATGCATTTAGCATAACACCCTCCTTCTTTGTTCGACACCCCATTTTCACTCCGGCAGTGCTCAACATCTCCAATCAAATTCATGTGGTGATCATTTGATAATGTTGTCTTCCCGGTAAACTCAAAACGAAAGAATCATTGATCATTTCCAAAATTAACACACAAAATAAAGGTTAAGGTCTCTAATCAAATATATCAAACATTTCACAATACTTGATAGTCTAATGAAGAAAAAAGCATCCCTATCCTTTCCCACGTTACAGCTAGAGTGGAGGGAGAGAAATTGACATTTACGCATGAGATAATGCATTAGAACAGACCTTTTCTTCATTTCTCTAGTCTATTCTGAGATTCAATGCAAACACCTAAAATTGTAGAAACCAAAAACTCAAGGAAAAGGACACCAACCAAAACTCCAATGGATATAAAGTAGAAAGCTATAGTAGCAAGAAATGATTTATTGGATGACTTACATTGCTTAGAAGTGTGGCAAGAACTTGCGGTAGAGCTTGCAAATCAGATGTTGACTTGTCAATATTCTGGACACGCAACTCTTCTATCTTCTTTGCCTACGGAAATATCAGAATCCAAAAAACATAGTTGATCACCGCTGACATCTATTAACGTTATGACAAGAGCATTTAGAGATTCTTCGGAGTAAATTTTTTTTTTCTTTTTAATTTTTTCCTTTTTTTCCTTTTCTTTTTCCTTTTTTCCTTCTTTTTTTTTCTTTTCTTTTTTTTTTTCCCTTTTTCCTTCTTTTTTTTCCCCTCTGCCCACTAGAAAAACCTCTTTGGATAGCAAGAATGAAAAACAGGATTTCTTCCTTGTTGAAATCCATCAATGCTTGGGTCGTCTTGCTTGCAAAAGCATATTCTGATCTCTGTCTTAACAATTGGCGCTTGAAAAGGATCTAAGGGATCATTGACAGTCTAATCTTGATATGTTGCTTGCAAATTTACACTGCATTTGCAGAATAAACAAAAAATGAATAATATTTGGAAAAGAGTAACTACAGATTTACTAGGGCTAAGGCATGCAAAACCCACACAAGATTCTTTCTTTAAACAATCAAAGAGAGAAATATAATTGTAAATAAAAAATATAAAAATAAAATTATATAATTCAACTCAAAACAGTATTATTTGAAGCTATTTTTAGTTTTCCTATAAATTGCCGGGGGGGGGGAGGATGGGGATTATGAGAAGCTGAAAAAGAAGATGGTGATGACAAATCATCAAGTCCGAAGAAAATGAAGATTTGAAGTAAACAAGCTACGAGGAAGCCTGAACAAGATGAGACACAGTGTTTTGAAGCCATGGCCAAAGCTTAGCAGTATCTTTAATTTGATCTCAATCATCACTTCGGGCCCCACGACATTAACTTTAGCTATTCCATCTGTATACATTTTTATATGATCTGAGTTGATCCAATAGTCCACAACCACCCATATAGAAATTTATCGAAAGAAAAAAAATCTTATCCATTTGAAAGTAAGTATACTAGTAACTTTTCCAAACTTGATGACATTCCAGATATCAGGTTCCTTCTCTCATGACCGATAAATGCACTTAGCATAACATCCTCCTTCTTTGTTCGACACGCCATTTTCACTCTAGTAGTGCTCAACATCTCAAATTAAATTCATGTGGTGATCAATTGATAGTGTTGTCTTCCCGGTACCTAGAAGAACCCAAAACGAAAGAATCATCGATCATTTCCAAAATTATCACACAAAATAGAGGTTAGGATCTCTAATCAAATATATCAAACATTTCACAATACCTTATAGTCCAAAGAAGAAAGCAACATCCCTATCCTTGCCCACATCACAGCTAGAGTGGAGGGAGAGAATTTGACGTTTACGCATGAGATAATGCATTAGACCAAACAGACCTATCTTCATTTCTCCGTTGTATTCTGAGATGCAATGCAAACACCTAAAATTGTAGAAACCAAAAACTCAAGGCAAATGACACTAACAAAAACTCAAATGGATATAAAGTAGAAAGCTATAGTTGCAAGAAATGATTTATTGGATGACATACATTGCTTAGAAGTGTGGCAAGAACTTGCGGTAGAGCTTGCAAATCGGATGTTGACTTGCAATATTCTAGACACACAACTCTTCTAGCTTTTTCTCATAATTTCTTAAAGCTTCATCATCTACCCAAGCATCTTCTTTGCCTACGGCAATATCAGAATCCAAAAAACATAGTTGATCACCACTAGCATCTATCAACGTCATGACAAGAGCATTCAGAGATTCTTCGGAATAAATTTTTTTTCTTTTTTTTCTTTTCTTTTTCCCTTTATTTCCTTTTCTTTTTTCCTTTTTTCCTTCTTTTTTTCTTTTCTTTTTTTTCTTTTTTCCCTTTTTCCTTTGTTTTCCCCTCTGCCCACCAGATAAACCTCTCCGGTTAGCAAGAATGAAAAGCAAGATTTCTTCCCTGCTGAAATCCATCAACGCTTGGACCATCTTGTTTGCAAAAGAATATTGTGGTCTTTATCTTAACAATTGGAGCTTGAAAATATCTAGGGGATCAGTGATAGTCCAATCTTGATATGTTGCTGGAAAATGTTCACTGCATTTGCAAAATATGTAGGGAAAAACGGTTTTATACGCGCAACGGAATGCAAAAATTAGGTTTGGTATATAACAAAAAATTTCCCTTTTAAAAGATGAACCTTAACCCTTAATTAAATTAATGTATAAACAAAAGTATCATACCTTTTGTCGCATGATCCGATTGACTTTGCATCGATGGTAATCTGCAAGATCTTTCAATCCAATCACGAAGGTAGATCACCTAGAAGTGTGGTCTCACTTTCTTTGAATTGAGTACTTGAGGATGGATAACAAAACTTTTTCTTTTTCGTTAGTCACAAAACTTCCAAGAGATAATAAAGAACGTTCCGGTCACTTTGAATTATCAATCTTTTGATCGAAACTCGCGTAAACCTAATTCGAAATTGTGCACAAAACCTTTTGATGTAAAAACTACAAGTGCACTATCGAAATAAAAACGTTCTCCTCACTTTTTCTCTTTGGCCGAATTTTCTCTCACTAGTCCAAGAGATGGATTCTATTTTTCAAGCAAAAGAAAACAATCTTTCAAGTGAAAGCATAGTGCGGCCGAATCCTATAATATGGTATATATAGGGTTGCCGAATATAATCTACATATATCTAGTGCAATTTCCTTGCACAATATATTATATCAAGTGTGAATTCTCTGCACATTATATTATATATATCTCGTGCGAATTCTCTGCACATTATATTATATATATCTCGTGCGAAATACGTTTGCACAATATTATATATATATATATATGGTGCAATAAGTTTGCACAATATATTATATATCTCTTGTGCGAATTCTTTCCTTTCTCTTATATAGGGTAGACTGAATTCTCTTTTGCCCAAAATTTCTCTTATTGTGCACGAATTCTTCTTCTTCTTATATATTAAAGGGTGGCCGAAATCTCTAATAGGAAATTTAGGGGTGGCCGAAATCCTCACTTGAAAAGGATTTGTGTTTCCACCAATGACTCCTATCATTCTTTAGAATTCCAAACCCTAATCCAATTCTTTAGTGTATTTGTGACTATATCAAAGACTTTCTAATTTGATTAGATAAATAAAATCCTTTTATTTATCTACTTACCAAATAAAGTCTTTGATTTCTTTTATACTACCAACAATAGTATACTACTAAGAAATATATTTCCTAGTCAGAAAAAGATTTTGATTCTTAATTAAATAAATAATTAATTAATTCCCATTTAATTAAATAATAAAATAAAATAATATATTAAACTAATATAATAGCCTTGCTGCCCAAGTACCATACATGGGCCATATATTATTTTTCCATTTTATTTAATCCATTAGACTTTAAATAAAAAGCTCACACGAGAACTATACTCATTCTTACTAAAAGAAACAGGCTCACATGCATTTCATTAATACATTACTATAATTTAACAAACCATTAAATAAATAATGTGCAAATTATATTCTTAATGTATTAAATACAATTCTATATGGACCCATAAATTAGTCTGGTAGAATATATCAAGTGATCCATGTAAGTCTGTGTGGATTGGAGATCTTGGTGGGCTATCTAAATTTAAACTTCAATAGACATAACTCAATCACAATCAACAAATGATTCACTTAGGTCTGATCTATTAATTTTAGCTCATTCCACTAAAGAGCTAAAACTGTACTCTTAAATAAAGGTAGAAGATAGAACAAGTAAATTTTTCTCATTCAAACCCTAGATAATTCCACTAAAGAGCTAAAACTGTACTCTTAAATAAAGGTAGAAGATAGAACAAGTAAATTTTTCTCATTCAAACCCTAGATAATCTTATTGGAGATAGTGTATCCTCGTGAATAATATCAATAATCGCCAAGATCTCATATACCGCCTATAGTTCTCCTAGTTACCATATTTACTCATATGACCACATTTTGAGCTTGAATATTTTGACTTGTCCAGAAGCCATGTTTCAATTGTCACTATTGAAAACTTAACGTTAAGATTTAATATACAATACTTCAAAACATCCATATGATAATATTATAATCTCATTTAATAAATGGAGCCACGATGTCCATATCTATAAATAAAGTCTTCTGTCGATTAGCAAATGAATACCACCAAACTATCGAGGATAGACTATGCGATATAATCGTACTCATAGATAGCTCAAATGATAACACTTGTAACCATAAATCCATCATTATCTTAGGATTTAGATAGACTCTCCGATTGTCCTCATAATGAAAAACTTTTATCTACTGACGGTTCTAGATAAAGTATTTTATTGTGATCCTGTTCAATGCACCTAGTGCACTAGCTTCTTTTACTCAAAGACACTTTGATGATTTTAGACTCATCATATCTCATTTGATCCCACTCAAATGCTAGCAAAAGAATCTACAACTTTAACAAGGTAAAGATGCCCAACCTTTATCTTAAGTTGAGAACAATATTCAAGACTAACTAAAGAATTGTGTCTACCTCATACATATCCTGATGTACGAATAATTCTTTATATCTCATAGTATTTTGACCTTATGATTATTTACTTTGACAATTATAATAACTAAACTATAAATGTAATAAGATTTGTTAAATCAGAAATCACTTTATTAATATGAAAAGATTGTCAATTACATTATTACACTCTTGCTATTGATCATAATCCTAACAAAATAAATAAAAAATGAATAATATTAGGAAAAAAAGTAACTACAGCTTTATTGGGGCTAAGGCATGCAAAGCCAACACAATATTCTTTCATTAAACGCTCTAAGAAATAAATCTAATAATAAATAGAAAATTGAAAAAATAAACTTTATAATTCAACTCAAAACAGCATTATTTGAAGCTATTTTTAGTTACATATAAATGGGGGGTGTTTGTGGGGAGATGATGAGAAGCTGAAGAAGAAGATGGCGATAGCAAATCATCAAGTCCGGAGAAGATGAAGATTTGAAGTAAACAAGCTACGAAGAAGCCTAAACAAGCTGAGACATAGGGTTTTGAAGCCATGGTCAGAGCTTAGCAATATCTTTAATTTGATCTCAATCATCACTTCAAGCCCCATGACATTGTCATCAACAACATCCTATTTGATTAACAGGATGCCTACCTGAGTTTCAAAATTTGTCACACTATTAGAATGTCTCAAAAAAAGTTTTTCTAAAATCTAGAATAAATTCTTATTTGCCTTTAAAGGTTTTTGGTTGCACAACTTTTGTACACATACCTAGCAAATCACGATCTAAATTTGATCCTAAAGCTGAAAATTGTGTTTTCATAGGATATGCTATGAACAAAAAAGGGTATAAGTGTTATAACCCTTAAACAAAAAAAAATCATGTGAGTATGGATGTTTCCTTTTTAGAAAATCACTTTTCTTTGAGCAAAAATTCTCTTCAAGGGGAGGAAAAAGATGAAGACAATTTTTGGGATATATTTGTTTCTTTACCTAAAACAATTCTTGACAATTCCATTTTTTTGAAACACAAACTCAGGAAAAATCTGTTCGAGATGTTAATAAAAGAGTTTCTAGTCAAACTTTGCCAAGTATAAGTGTATCACCAACAGAGGGAGAAATACTACAAAAGGATCAAAATAATCCTAATTCTGAGCTTATAGTTTATACTAGAAAAAGGACTCATGAAAGGAGTAAAGACCTGCCTATCACCTCAGTATAGAATCAATCAAATCTCCGAGAGATGGTCCTTCGAATATTTCAGGTAATCCTATTCCTATTTCTGTTTCATCTCCTACATCTATTGTACCTTCAAATAATGAATCCTTAGATCTTGATGTACCTATAGCTATCGAAAAAGGAGTCTGAACATGTACCAAACACCTTATTGCCAAATATGTATCTTACCAAAAACTTTCTAATAACCATAGAGCATTTACCTTAAATATTTTTGAATTATTTGTTCCAAGAAACATCCAGGAAGCTTGGAAGTTAGCAGTTATTGAGGAAATGAATGCTCTTAAAAGAAGTGGCACTTGGGAGATAGTTGATTTTCCAAGGGATAAGAAGACAGTAGGGTGCAAATGGGTAGTCACTGTAAAGTGCAAGGTTGATGGTAGTATAGAGAGGTACAAGGCAAGGCTTGTGGCAAAAGGTTTTACACAGACCTACGGAATTGACTACCAAGAAACGTTCACTCCAATAGCCAAAATAAACTCAATCCGAGTTTTATTATCTTTGGTTGTGAATTCCAGGTTGCATTTACATCAGTTAGATGTACTAAAAAATGCCTTCCTAAACGTGGATTTAGAAGAGGAAGTTTTTATGAGCTTACCACCTGGTTTCAAGGAAAGGTTTGGTGAAGATAAAGTCTGTAGATTAAAGAAGTCGTTGTACGGTCTCAAACAATCTCCTAGAGCATGGTTTGAACGTTTTGGAAAGGTTGTAAGGAGTCATGGTTATTGTCAAAGTCAAGCCGATCGCACTATGTTTTATAAACATTCAAGAGAAGGGAAAATTGCTATCTTCATTGTTTATGTGGATGATATAATCTTGACAGGAGATGATAATGCTGAATTGGAAAGATTGAAGAAAAAAATTGCTGATAATTTTGAGATCCAAGATATGGGTGCATTGAAGTACTTCCTTGGGATGAAGTTCGCTAGGTCTAAGGAAGGTATATTTGTCCATCAACGCAAATATGTACTTGACTTGCTTGGTGAAACAGGTTTGCTTGGAAGCAAAATATCTGAAACGTCGATTGAACCCAACTTAAAACTACAATCTGCCAAAACTAAAGATGTGGTGAACAGGGATCAATACCAAAGGCTTGTTGGAAGGCTAATTTATTTGTCCCATACATATCTGGATATAGCTTTTGCAGTAAGCATGGTGAGTCAATTCATGCACTCACCAGGTCTAGAACACTTTAAGGCGGTGTACAGAATCTTGAGATACTTGAAGGGGACTCCTGGAAGAGGTCTATTGTTTAAGAAACGTGGACATCTACAAATCGAAGTCTACACTAATGTGGACTAGGTTGGGAGTATAGCCGATAGAAGATCAACGTTTGGCTACTGCACCTTTGTTGGAGGAAACCTTGTTACCTGACGAAGCAAGAAACAAAATGTGGTGGCTAGGAATAGTGCAGAAGCTGAATTTAGATCAGTTGCTCATGGGATTTGTGAAGTAATGTGGATTAAAAGACTTTTAGAAGATTTAAAGATTTCTGACTCTTCACCTATGAAGGTATACTGCAATAACAAGGCCGGAATCTCAATTGCTTATAATTCGATTCTTCATGACAGAACAAAGCGTGTAGAAGTGGACAATCATTTTATTAAAGAAAAGCTCGATAATGGATTGATCTGCATGCCATATGTTCCAACTATTGAACAGATTGTTGATAAACTTACAAAGGGAATACACAAGAAGCAATATGACAGTTTAATTGGCAAGCTGGCAATGGAAGATATTTTCAAGCCAGCTAGAGTGGGAGTATTGAAGAATAGAAGATTTGACTGAGATATTTTCGAATTCTTAGGGATTTGCCTGCTGTCTCATTTATGTAAATATAAGATTAGTCAACTCCTGTAAATTAGGAGTATTTATTTATAGGTCAGCTGTAATAATTATTTAGTTCCTGATTGTGTGCCTTGTATTTCCTATAAGAAGGAAACATGTAAAGCCTATTATACAAAATTATTCTTCCGGATATTCTCTCTGTTTTAATCTATCGAAGCAACTTCTTTGCCTACAGCAATATCGGAATCCAAAAAAGATAAATAAATAAAAGGAAATCATCTAAAATTACTTTTAATAAAGAACAAGTTTCCAAATCCCAAAACAACACCTTCCTTAATGCTAGAGTTATATGGTTCATAGGATGATGTCACATGTACGTAGCCTCTCTGAAAAGCAGACTTGATTGAGAAGTGATAATTATATAAATGAATGTAAAGCTGGAGAATATGTAGTCCTTTGTTTTCAAGTCAAGTAATGGAAATTGGTGTCACTTTTCAGGGTCACATGTGACCGTTGCTTGCTTCTGCAGGACTCTTCAAACTTGATCAAACATTTTTATTATTCAAATAACTGAAGAGCCAAAAACATTTGAATTCGAAAACACAACACTAAAAGTGAGTTTGCTTACTGTTTCTTTTTTCTTCACTTTTGTTTCTGCCTAACAGGTTTCTGTGGAAGGCTGGAAGCAAATATAAATTTCTTCTCATCTGGGTTCACATATCATGCATTTTTATATAAATTCATCTATCTTTCTGCATTATTTATATGTGTTGTGTAAATTTCTACTTACTTGGGTTTTGGGTATGTCTCATTTTTTGGATTCTCAAGTGTACCCGACGCCGAGAGTGAGGGTGAAGGAACAAGAAGAAGAAGATGGTCAAGTAGTTTCTCCACCAAATGACACAGGATCTTTTCTGTTTCTAAGGCTTCTTGAATCTCTTTCCTTGCAAGACTGCTCTTTACCTAGTACGTAAGAGCTTGGTGGGGGGCGCAGTCTCCGCTCACATCATGCCATGATGTCCTTGCATCTTATTATGCTTATCCAGTTTTATTCATTACTTGATTGTTAAGCAAGTTGTCCTTAATTATGATGTATTTCTGTAACAGAGGAAAATCATTGCAATTCCTCACCAGCAAATGCCAAAGTCACTAAGACTTCTGCATCCAAAGGTACATGATTTTTATTTTTATTTTTTCTGCACATTTGAGTTTATTTTGCTAATAACATTCTTGTTTGTGACAGAGAAGAAGAAGAACAAGGATAGCAAACAAAGTGGCAGAGCGATTTCAATCCTTCGTCCTCGTGCAGTCTTGTCTAGTCCTGGTAATCTCTTATAAATTTGCTGGTTTTCCCTTCTTAAATGTTGAATTGCTAAAGTTTGACAGAAGCTGTTGTGTGATTTTGGTATCAGAAAATGATGGCATGATTGGTAACAAAAATAAGTTGCAGAAATATGGAAGACCTTCGTCTTCGAAAAGTCTTAATCCTGAACAGAAAATTACTACAACCATCTCTAATCCAATCAAACCCAGAAGTCCTCTAAGTTCAAGAAAAGGCTCCAGAGATGCAACATCTGATAACAAGAGACTCCAAACACAAACTAAATCGTCAAAATGAGGAATTGAAAAAGGAAAATCAAGCTCCATTGCAGTTTTGAGAATTTGGTGTTTGAAAATTATGCAGCTTCATCATAATTTACTAATAGGATTGGGTATTTGAAACCTGATTGATCTCTAAAGGCTATAGCATTGAATTCAACTCCTCCTATGTTGTACGCTTGTGAATTTCATCAACGTTTGTTTTTATAACCTTTATTGTAATTTATTCGTCCATTTAATTGATAAAATTAAGCATGTTAAGCTGTTAAACCCTGCAAAATACATACTTTTTTATTTTTTTATTTTTATTATTATTATTTTTTTTAAAAGTATTATATTTAACTGTATTAATTGGATATGGGTTCTAAAACGTTAGAATTTTAATGGGCTTGGATTGTAAATCTTATCAATTATCTGATTTGGATATTTATGTTTAATATGTTTAATTGATTTTGGTGATTAAAATTGTAGTGGAGATGTTTACACCACTCAAGAAGGGTCACTTTAGAGGTGGTCATGGTTTCGGTTAAACCGTTTGAACCGAAACCGTGACCAAAACCGACGGTTAGAAAATCGGTTTGAACACGGTTCGGTTACAGTTAGGCTTCAAAAGAAACCGTCGAAAGCCAGCGGTTAACCGCTGGTTATCATTCATAAAAAAAAAAAAATTAAATTAAAATTAAAATTTAAAAAAAAAACATCCAATCAGCTGTTGCCATGTGGCAAAAATATTGAAAAAAAAAATTGTAACCAAACCGCCTAACCAGCTGTTAAAAACGGAAAACCAAACTGGGGCCGGTTCCGGTTCCGGTTCCGGTTACGGTTTGGGCTTCCCATGAAACCGGAATCGACGGTTTCTAACCGAAATCGAACTATGGGCACCACTAGGTCGCTGGCTTTGAAGTTAAACATGTCTAGAGCATCTACCACCTTTACTCTAAAATTATGTCTTCACGAAATTTTAGAGTATGGGTTGCTCCCACCATTCCAAAATGTTGTTTCCAAGAAATTTTTTTAGAGTTTTTACACTTAATACTCTAAATTTAGATAACCATATCTCATACTCTAAATTCACTTTTCAACATTTTTTTTATTCCATTTATATCTTTTTACCTTTTTCATTAAATTCAATTAATGTATAATAAATTTTAATTTATACATTTTATTAACATAAAAATTATACCAACAGTGTAAGTTCCTCAGTTTTTGATTGGCTTATTTCGTTGACAAATCACATTAGGATCATTATGTAACGAGTAGCTTAGGTAATTGTGTTTGGCAAGCTTCCGGACTTCCCATTGTGCTTCAAGAGCAAGAGTGAAAGGTAAATCACTTGACTTACCTTTTGAAGAGATTTAGTTACACACACACTCTCTTGCATTTTTATATTATGTATATTCTTGTGTGTTACATGTTTGGTGCTTATTCTTGTTCATATCTTCTCATGCATGTTATTTTTCTCACTTCACACTTGCACGACATTCATATAGGTTAAGTGTGCCTTGTTAAATTGATAGGAGAGTGTTTCTCTTTGTCCGCGGTACGTACCGCCTTGGGTACTGTGGCTAGTGCATCTTGCATGAATCGCAGTTCTTGATTGAGTGCACCTGTGTTTTGTTTCGCTGTGTATACCGCGACAAGTGTAGGTTGCCTCCGAAGCGGTCCCAACGGTGAAGTTTTCCAGGAGTGCAACGCCATGTGTACCGCGGCTCGGACACCTTGTCCATACCGCGGTTTGATGCATTTTTTTGGTAGCCTTTTCTAAAACGACATCATTTCGGCTAGGGCTTAATATATATATATATATATATCCCTTCATCTTCTCTTGGCTGAATTAGAGCTTCAAGAACCTATTGTTAGAGAGAGATTAACTCCTAGAAAGAGAGAGAGAGAGAGCTTCAAGACTTTATTTTTATTCAACCAAACACAACCCCCATGTGCATCTAGCATCGTTCATGCATCATCTTCTTATGGGTCTTCATGCTTTCATATCTTGGTAAGTTGAACATGTCCTAGAACTTATTGTTTCATCATTTGTTCATCTTTTCTTAAGGTTATCAATTATTTTGTTGATTATCACATGGTTATTTTGCTAAGCATGTGTTGAATATGTTTGTGTTTTTTTATTGTTGGTTGAGATTGTTTGTATTGTGATAGCTAGCATTTAGGACCATTTTAGCCTCTAGCTAAACCTCTATGTTTTGCATTTAGACATTGTTGATTTGGACTCATTTATTGCATTTCTTGATTGCATTTATTGTTCTTGCCATGTTTGATGACAACTTATGTTGATTGGCTTTTGTTTGAAGACTAGATTAGGTTTTCATATCTATATCTAGTTAGGTCTTTATGAGCATTCATTAAGATATATTGATATCTATGATTGATTTTATTGCCATCATTTAATCTATAGATAAGCTTTTAGTGTAGCCTAACATTAATTGCATATTTGAATATTATCAGATATTCACATAGATTGTTGATCTCTTCATTGAGAATTAAGTCTTGTGACTAAGTGTAACATGCACAAGCATTTTGGTCTAGGATCACTATTAAAGGCTCGCTGGGTAGATTGGAAAGGTTAGTGACCGAGAATAGTGTGACTAGAGGTCAACCTAGATTGTAAACTTTCATTCAAATAGTGGATTTGAGGACCGTGTGTGGCTAGCAGAATAGCTCGAGAATTTTTCCCAATTACGGGTTTCTCACGTAAATCAATCATCACGTTATTTATTGTTTTTCCACACTTTAAATTATGTTGATTGTATTTCATTGTATTAGATTAATTTTTGTAATATTGACTAATCTGAAAAATTTATAACTAATCGGATTAACAACGCATTCACCCCCTAGGTTGTTTAGACACACGTATTATATAGTTTCAATTGGTATCAGAGCGGGTTCCTAAACATACTTAGGTGATCATTGCTCTTGCTTGTTTGTCTTGCATTTGTGTTCTTTTTTATTGTTGCATTCATTCACATACATTGACCCAAACACTATGAGTGAATTTAAGATGAATAACGAGGGAGCCTCGAGCGTAAGACCACCTTTGCTCACCAGAGTGAACTATGCCTCATGGAAAGGCAAGATGGAGTCCTACCTTTGTCAAATACATGATCGAGCATGGATGGCAATAGAAGATGGCTACACTCCACCAACCATGACTTCTATAGAAGGTTGTGAAGTTTCCAAGCCAAAATCTCAATGGAGCACTCAAGAGTTTGAAGCCTCTAAGTGGAACAACAAGGCGATGCATGCCATCCTTTGCACCATGGACGACAATCAATACAAGTTGATTCAAACTACCAAGATTGCAAAGGAGGCATGGGAGATCCTAGAGACGGCTCATGAAGGAACCAATGTGGTTAAGGATTCCAAGCTCCAAGTCCTCAAAACATAATTTGATACAATTAGGATGGAGGAGCATGAGTGTTTTAATGACTTCCAAGTGAAGTTGATGGATATCGTAAACCAAAGCCATCAACTAAGTGACCTATACTTGGATAGGAAGATCAAGCAAAAGATCATAAACTCACTTCCAAATCGGTTTGAATCCAAGGTGACGGCACTTGATGAAAATAGTGACTATAGGAATATGAAGTCGAGTGAAGTGATTGGAAGGCTCTTAGCCTATGAGTCTAGGAAGGCGCCTACAACCTCACCTCCTAAGAAGCAAAAGAATATAGCCTTGAAGACCTTCAAGATTGAGAAGGAGGAACATAACTCGAATGAAAATATGGCTCTAATTGTGAAGAGATTTAAGAAATTTTTGAAGCTACAAAAGAAAGGCTATAGCTCCAAGATGAATGACTTCAATAAGAAGATGATGTTCAAGAAAGGTGAGCCAATTCAAGAAAAGCATTCAAGAAAGGGGATTCAATGCTTTAAATGTGGAGGATTTGGGCACATTTCCACAGCTTGTGGTAACTTGAAAGACAAGCGAAAAGGAAAGGTGGTGACCATCTCATATAGTGAGAGTGAAAGTGAAGAGGGTTCTTTAATTGATGAAGACCTTGTGATCAACTACATGGCATTTGGAGCCTCCTATGTGGAAATTGAAGAAGACGGCAAATATGCCTTGAATTGTGACTTTGAAGAAAGAATATATGAAAAGGTAGCTAGAAGTGTGTTTGATGAAGCTACTCATGGGGATGTCATTGATGTGACCTCAGATGACACTAGTGATGAGAACTCTTTATCCCATTCCAACAAAGGAATTGGTGGAGGTATGGATCTTGAAGACTTCATCAAGTATTTTGAAGACGCAAGGTTGAAGAAGAAAAAGCATATTCAAAAATTGGAGGAGGAGAATCTCAAGCTTTTAACCAAGGTGACTCACTTGAATGATGAAGTGAGGAGAGTCAAGGAAAGTGAAGACTTGATGAAGAAGGAGCTTGAGGAAGCTAATGAGTTACTTGCTAAAATGACCCCTGGCACCAAAAAGCTTTATCATATGTTAGGCATTGGAAAGAAGCCAAATGACAAGAGAGGGCTTGGTTTTGTTAATGATGAGTCCACCCATTCCTCGGACAAGCAACTTTTGCGAAAGAACTTGTTCCTAAATTGTCTCTTTTATCTCAACATCCTAGGAGGAAGATTGAACTTGGAGAGTCATCCAAGAGTGGCCAAGTGAAGATGCCAACAAAGAGTGAAGCTTAACCTCAACATCCAGGAGCTCCACTCCTAAGCTTTCCTCACCTAAGGTTTCATCAACCAAAAAGGCAAGCCATGCAACCTCAACCAAGGAGGCATCCCAATCCGGTTCAACAACAAAGAAGAAGAGAACCGGTTCAACACCAAAGGCAACATCAAATGCATGACAAGTCTCCAATGACCTCACAAAGATATAGTATGACTCCTCATTTTATATCAACTTGTCATTTTTGCAGTGTTGATGGACATCTTAAGCTAAATTGCTTTAGGTACATTAAAAAATGTAGGGTTGAAAGCATGACGGAAAGAAATAGGCATAGAAGAGCCAATATGTATGTGCCTAAGAAACCCAAAGTCTATGATCCTAGGAAATCTAGTAACATGTTGACTATGACCACTATGAACAAAAATGTGTCACCTAAGTGGATTAGAAAAAATGAACCCGCATGCTTTTGTGTCGACATGTCTCCCATAGGTTCAACTAGGTCCAATGGACTTGGTAGGTTTAAAGGGTCTCATGCCCTTCTTTTATTTGGTTGGGTAATTGACCCCATGAGGAGAGCTCAAACAAAGAGAGCAAACTTGCATTCTTGCCACATACAAAAATTTGATCAACTTTATGCTCTTTCATTAATTACTTGAGATTCTTGGTTACACATATGCTTATATAGTATTTTTATTCAATAGCTATGAACCATTGCTTTGTTTGTAATCCATGTCACCTTAATGTTCAAAAATGCATTTTTGGACTAGGAGAACTGATTGGGAAGTATACTTGAATGACCCATAATTTATCTCCATGACATGTGAACTTAATTATGACATGCTTAAAATGATATACATGAAATGTTTTTTGATTGCTTAAAATGCAAATGTGTGTGAAAGAAAATGACAAGACTAAATTCAATAAGGATCTTGTATCCATTCAACCAATAAGGATGTTCCATCCAATTTAGTCTTGTCTCACTTCTTAATGGTTTGAACAAGACAACAACCAATAAAGATTTCATATCCATTCAATCAATAAGGATTCTATATCCATGTCTTGTTATGCCTTTAAAGTTTGATATAGTTGTTTATGCTTTATAAAATCTTTGGAAACTATATCTTGTTGCTTAACAAAAGGGTACAAATTGGTTTGAATTCCTTTGGAAACTCTTTTGATGTTTGCTTTGCCGAATACCATTGCTTGAACAATGATGATATATGTCTTCCATCCAAATCAACATTTTCACACACTCTTTTCAAAATAAATCTCTTTGTTTCTCTCCCAATTAATTAAGTTGCATAAAATTCTTGTATATGACTATGAAAATGTCTTGTGTGTTATACACCGTCGTTGTGGTGTGCCAAAAAAAGATATTTCTAATATAATCTACCTCTCAAATGCAATGAGTCAAAGGACTAGTATAGCAAATAAGCAAGGGTCGTTCCCACAGAGAGGTGGAATCCGTATAACTGTCTCTAGCTAAAGCGTTTATTAAAGTGATGTAAATAGAACATGGAATTGATGAGAAGGGTGTGTTTGAAGTGTATGCATAATGCGGATGTTGTGTGAGTTGTGAATAAAACTAAACTAAATTACACTAAGGATAGAAATGTAGCCGGGTGCTTATCTTTCTAAAACTAATTAAAGTGGGAATCAATTACACTACAACGCAATGTAAAGAGGCAAGGCAATTAAACTACAAAGCATTTTAAAGTGGCAAAGCAAATAAACTAAAGGCCAATCACCCTAGCTACGAAAATAAATGTGGCTTGGAGAGATGCAGGATAGTGGTTACAATAGGTACATAAGTTCACCAAACACACAAGCAAGTCATGTTGATAATAAACATTCAAGCATCATTCAACTCGGATTCAAGGGCTAGTTCACTCGATTAAGGATTCCAAAACCAAATCATCTATTATTAGGAATCATTTGTTGATTAAGGAATATCGAAATCCATTCATCACTCAACCAAAAGCATGGAATGAGCAATTGTGTCTCTTGGTCAAATACCCATCAAACACAAGAACACCAAACAACCTAATCTAGCATAGGCATGCATAAATCAAGTATTCTCCATTCAAAAGTTAACAATCAAGATCCATTCACTATTAGTCAATTGGAACCCAGATGTGCTCTTTCACTCTAATCAATCCATACATATCGATTCCCTTTTGTCACCAACATGCAAACAAGAGTGAGACTCTACTTTTACAAAACAAAGTTTTTTTACACTAAGTTACACTACATCATTGTTTTAATCTAAAGTCTCACTTATGCAAAACACATCAATTTCTACTCATTCACCAACGTACATGTTAAGAAAAGAGAGATATAGCAAAGCTCAAATAATAGAGTCAAGATCCAAATATAACCTAAGTAAATACCATATATAACAAGCTCAAGTGTTAGGTTACAAATATTCCCTAATAGGGATTACACATCAAAGAAATAGAAAATAGAACAAAATGAAGAGTTTAGAGATAACCAAGATCTCTATTTCATTTGCTCTCCTTTCTCCTTGTATCTACTTCAAAGATGGATGGATGAAGTGTAGAGGTGGTGGTGGTGAGACATCCATGAAGGAAAACCTCTATAGAATCCTTTGAAGCTCATCTCTCTCTTGATTTTGTGTTGAAGAACAAGAGAAGGTGTATGTGAAAAATATCTAAATATTAGATCGGATAGGATATGATAGATATTTTAAAGATCAATAAGTGGTGTATTTATAGTGGTTGGAGTTTAGGGCATTAATTTGGGTTGAAAAGTCAAGTTTTCCCATCAAAAATCACGTGGCCTGCAAGTAGATATTTGTTACTGACACAGATCTACTTGACTTCGTTCTCACAAATTTAACTCGTAGTTGGCTTTCGAACAGATCTGTGACTTCGTTCTACGAGTACGAACTCGCAATCCTTAACTCAAGTTTTCCCATCAAAAATCATGTGGCTTGCAAGTTGATATTTGTTGCTGACACAGATCTACGCGACTTCGTTCTTGTAAATTTAACTCGTAGTTAGCTTTAGAATAGATCTAAGACTTCGTTCTACGAGTACGAACTCGTAATCCTTAACTCACAGTTGGCTCTAAAACAAATCTACGACTTCGTTGAGTACGAACTTCTAGTCCTCAACTCATAGATTTTTCTGATCTGCGTACCAGTTGCTCAAATGGGAGTAAATTCTTCTAGAAATCTCGAAATTGTGATCCGTTAAGTTCTATGAAAAGTAGACTTTCGGGGCTTTCTGAAAACATGTAGCTCGACACCCAGTTCAATCCGATGAGGGAGATATGGCTTTCACAAGTTAGACATTATGCACAAGCTATCTCAATTTCAACTCTTTTTCCTCCCTTTTGCCTCCAAACCTTCACTTAGGCTCAAACACCTAACTTTAGGGAAATGAATCTACACAAGGTTAAAACACATATTATATACATAAAAATGCTAAAAACCGAGCACAAAAGGTAGGAAATAGGAACCTAAAATAGGTACATAAATGTATTGATCAGTGTGCTACTTTCTATCTTTGCTAAAAGTGATCCGGTTAGGGATACTCCTTTGTCTATCTTATGACAAAAAAGGGGAATAGTGTGTTATAAGGGATTTTTAGTAGTTGATAGCATGTTGGGGAGAATTGCTTATTGAGAGGGAGTAACCCATTTAGAGAGAGCATTGCATTGCAATTCATTGCATGATTTTGCTTGGTTTATTTAATGCAAATGCTTGTATTTTCATTTCAATTGATCACCTCACATACATCTGTCTTAGAAAGTGTAGCTATCTTGTTTTGTAGGGTTGCTTATTCTATAAGAGATCGAAGATTTGAAGATCTAGACTTTATGTATCTCTTTGTATTGTAGAATACTTGTTGTTAACCTTTAGCTTTTGTCACGAAATAGCCAAAAGGGGAAGATTGTGAGTTGCTCAGTTTTTGATTGGCTTATTTCGTTGACAAATTATATTGGGATTGTTATATAATGGGTAGCTTAGGTAATTGTGTTTGGTAAGCTTCCGGACTTCCCAATGTGCTTGAAGTGCAAGAGGGAAAGGTAAATCACTTGACTTGCTTCTTAAAGAGATTTAGTTGCACACACACTCTCTTGCATTTTCATATGATGTATATTCTTGTGTTTTACATGCTTGGTGCTTATTCTTGCTCATATCTTGTCATGCATGTTATTTTTCTCACTTCACAATTGTACAACATTCATATAAGTTAAGTGTGCCTTGTTGAGTTGATAAGAGAGTGTTTATCTTTTTCAACGGTCCATACCATTGTGGGTACCGTGGCTAATGCATCTTGCATGAACCCCGGTTCTTGATTGAGTGCACCTCTATTTTTTTTTCACCGTGTATACCGTGGCAAGTGCAGGTTACCTCAAGAGCGATCCCAACAATGAAGTTTTCCAGGAGTGCAACGCTGTGTGTACTGCGGCTTAGACACCTTGTTTGTATCGTGGTTTGATGCGTTTTTTTGACATCCTTGTCCAAAACGACGTCATTTTGGCTAGGACTTAATATATATATCCCTTCATCTTCTCTTGGCCGAGTTAGAGCTTTAAAAACCCATCGTTAGAGAGAAATTAACTCCTAGAGAGAGAGAGAGCTCCAAGACTTTATTTTTATTCAACCAAACACAAACCTCATGTACATCTAGCATTGTTCATGCATCATCTTCTCATGGGTCTTCATGCTCTCATATCTTGGTAAGTTGAACATGTCCTATAACTTATTGTTTCATTATTTGTTCATCTTTTCTTAAGGTTAGCAATTATTTTGTTGATTAATTGCATGGTTATTTTGCTAAGCATGCCTTGAATATGTTTGTGTTTTTTATTGTTGGTTAAGATTGTTTGTATTGTGATAGCTAGCATTTAGGACCATTTTGGCCTCTAGCAAAGTTTCTATGCTTTGCATTTAGACACTGTTGATTAGGACTTATTGATTGCATTTTTTGATTGCATTTATTGTCTTTGCCATGTTTGATGACAACTTATGTTGATTGGCTTTTGTTTGATGACTAGATTTTAGGTTTTCATATCTATTGTTGGATATGGCTTGAATATTCCAGTGGTTACCGAACACAATTTACCAATACGGAGACTTCCTATAGACGTGAGAGCGTTTGTGAGTATGAGGTTATGTTTGAGGGAGGCTTGAGGATGAAAAGAACTAGAGAAACGAAGAACTGTGACGACCGCTGTCACAACCGCTTTGGCTTTGACAGCGGACACGAGAGCGGTGATCAAGCGCTGTGGATTTTTGCAACAGCAATGAGAGCGGTCTAATTCCAGTGGATACCACTATGGAAAGTGTTGTGGCTTCCACAGGGGTACCGAGAGCGGTCAATAATGATGTGGCGTATGGATCACGGTTTTCTGAGTGATCAAGTTCAACATAGTTTAGGAAGCGGGTGGCCAACTGCAACTTGAATCGTAGTCAATCACAAGCATATGTTGAATCAGAAAATATTTATGGAAGAAGAAATATATTATTTCTAGAAGTTCTTTTGATTATAGGAATAAGATTCCTCCTTAAAAGAAGACTTGTCATAAATAGGAAATAGTATTTATGTGGAACAAGTTATTCTTGTACGTATAGGAGTAGGATTTCCTTTTAGCTTAAACTCCTTGTAATTCATATAAATAGACCATAATAACTAGGTTATTATATTAGAAATATCTCAAAGTGAGCATTCGGTGTAATCGGGTTTGGGTTATTATTTTAGAGAGAGAATCATGAGTGTGTGGTTGTAATAATTTACTACATATTGGAATTTTCTCTTGTCGTCCTCACAGCCGTGGTTTTTTCCCTAATTCGATTTTCCACGTAAATCTCTTGTGTTGTATGTGATTGGATTTAATTACTTCTCTTCATCTTATCTTTTCTTTGTTATTGTGTTTATTTGTGCTCTATCCGGCAACGCTTCCGCGCGTATAGTGATGTTTGTTCGCTAACATCTATATCTAGTTAGATCATTATAAGCATTCATTTAGACATATTGATATCTTGGATTGATTTTATTGCCATCATTTAATCTATAAATAAACTTTTAGTGTAGTCTACCATTAATTGCATATTTGAATATTGTAATATATTTACATAGGTTTTTTATCTCTTCATTGAGAGTTAAGTCTTGTGGCTAAGTGGTTAGTGCACAAGCATCTTGGTCTCTAATCACTATTAAAGGCCCGCTGGGTAGAGTGGAAGGGTTAGTGATCGAAAATGGTATGATTAGAGGTCAATCTAAGTTTTTCATCCAAATATTGGATTTGAGGGCCGTGTGTGGCTAGCAAAATAGTTCGTGAGTTTTTCCTAGTTGTGGGTTTCTCACGTAAATCAATCATCGTGTTATTTACTGTTTTTCCGCACTTTAAATTACTTTGAGTGTATTTCATTGTATTGGGTTAATTTTTATAATATTGACTATTCCAAAAAATTGGTAAATAATTGGATTAACAACTCATTCACCCCTTCTAGGTTGTTTAGACACACATATTATATAGTTTCAATTAGAAATGTCTCATCTAGATCTTCAAAATGAGTCCAATATTGAATATTAATTAATAATTTTTTATTTACCATATTTTATCATTTGTTATTCATTTTATTATTTTGTTATAATTTTCTCTAAAAAAATTATTTTATGTTATAAAAAAAATCTCTTATTACATATTGAAGATGAAGATATATAAGATGAAGAACTGGCATAAAAACTCATTTTCGAACTAAATTTTTATGAATCAAAACGAACTTGGTGGTGAAGTGGATGGTAAAGCAAGAGGACCATAGTAGCTATTTATAGAAAAATAAATTGATGTGTGGTGTATTTAGTTGTTTGAGAAAGTTTGATACATCAACACATTAGTAAGATATTTATTATATCACTTATATATGTATATAGCAACAAAGTTTGATTCAGCAATATGTAAGTTGGATTAAAAAATTAGATTAAAAAAATTTGATTGAAAATTTAGAAAATAAATAAATATGTTGGGAAAATTAGTTGAAGAATGTTTTAGAACCTAAAAATTAGTTATTATAAATTCATGCACTACTAAAATATTATATTTTTTTTAAAAGAAAAAAATACAAATGTTATTGAAAATAATATTTGTTAAAATTTAGTTGAACAATAATTTATTAAAGAAACTAAAAAATAATAATGAAAATATAAGTTATTTGAAGATAGAAATAGAAATAGGGATAGAGATGGAGATAAGGATAGAGAGTGTGGTGGGAGTGAAAAAAAAATTTAGAGATGGAATATAAGAGAAATGTTCCTTTTTAGAACTCTATTTTAGAGATAGAGATAGGGATGTGGTGGGAGATGCTCTAAGGCCTACGACAAAGTTGAGTGGGACTTCCTTCCTAATGTGGTGGCTTGATTAGGATTTTCCGATGCCTGAGTCCCTAGATTATGGCATGTGTGTCTATTGTTTCTTCTCCATTCCTTATCAACGGCAAAGTTCGAGGTTTTTTGGTCCCTTTTATATGCCTCGGGCAAGAGAACCCTTTATTTCGTTACATGTACCTATTAGTAATTGAAGGTTAGTCAAGCTTTTTTAATATGGTGGTTGGGTGGAGGGGTTACATAGGGTTTAGATGCAGTAGGGTGGGGTTGTTTCACTCTAGTTATTTGCAAATGACAGCTTGCTATTTTCAGGAGCTACTGCTGAGAACTGTGTGCTAATTTAGATGCTTCTTGATGTTTATTCCAGAGCATTAGGTCAGTGTGTGAATTTTGAAAAATCAAGTATGTGCTTTAGTAACTCAATTTCTCGAGTGGAGAGGGGCCGTTTAGCTACGGTCGTAGGGGTTCATCTTGTTCTCTACCATGAGAGATATTTGGGGCTTGCCAGTTTTTCTTTTAGAAACTAACGGGCAATCTTTAATGAAATAAAAGAAGGATATTGAATAAGATTAAGGGTTGGGGCTTTAAATTGTTATCAGTGGCTGGTAAGGAAATTATTCTAAAGTCTATTGTCCAGTCGATCCCAACCTATTCTATGAGTTTGTTCCAGCTTCCAAAGGGGCTTTTTAAAGAGATTCATATGTTGTGTGGTAGGTTTTGGTGGGAAAGAATAGAAACTAAGTGTAAAATTTATTGGGCTTCATGGCATAATTTGAGTAAAGGTAATAAAGATGGTAGGCTAGATTTTTGGAACCTGATCGGGCTTAATCAAACTTTATTAACGAAACAAAGCTAGAGGCTTCTCAAAAATCTTGATACTTTGGAAACTAGGGTCATAAAGTCTGTTATTACCCTACCACGTCTTTTATAAAGGCAGGGAAGTCTAAAAATGGGTCTCTAATGTGGAAGAGTTTGTGATTGGGGCTGTAAATTATTGTATGTGGGTAGTCGATGGCAGGTTGGTAATGGTTCTTCAATTGCAATTTTTGATGATAAATGGATCCCTCGCCCAACTTCTTTTGAGGTAATTTTGCCTAGGATCAGGGACAGATTGGTGCTAGATAATCAGCAAAAAGCGTCAGGGGTTGAATAAGCAGTTGATTTAAGAGGTGTTTATGGAGGATAATGCCAGATTAATTCTTCCAATCCCTTTGTAAATACCTACAAGGTTATACTAAACAACCTAGAATAGGGGTGAATAGGTTGGCAGGGGGGGTGAATAGGTTGACACTCTAATTTTAAAAACTTTTTCGATGCTTTGGTCAAAACCTTTATGAGCATACAAATTAACTTTTAACAAAATTGTTATGAGAAAACAATTAACACATGTATGCTCAATTCACCACCCTTAGTCTACAAAACATATACCAAGAAACAATGTATCTCATATACAAGTATATTCAATGAAGAGCAAATTCCACAAGTTGTACTTTGAATATTACAATACAAGTTCAATAAGTAGAACTTTACAACTTGATATAGAATATCACAAGATACAATGTTCAAACACTTACAAGATACAAGAAACAAATGTTGATTCAACAAATAATGTGTGCTCTCTTTCTCTACAAATATCTAGTTTATAAGGATGTGAAAACATAAAGATCTTAAACAAGATATATTGATCATACATATAAATATAAAGAGATAGAGATAGAGACATTTGACAAACTGATTTTTACGTGATAAAACCACTGAAGAGGAAACATCCACGAGTTGAATCCACAACCACCGGCAAAATGTTTTTCACTAGTTAAATAAGAGTACAGCCTCAAAAGTGACCAACTCTCATGTATCACTATCTATTGGATATCCCTCCTATCTATTCCCACTAGAGAAAAACTTGCCTACTCTTTAACCGAGACACATCGCATGTCTCAAAAGAGTATCCATGCTCAGACTTACAAGAAGTCTCACACCTTACGCCAAGACTTCCCTTGTTATATGTTGAAGAATCACTTAACAACCAGAGACTTTTCTTGCTCGAACTTATAGGAGCCTCACATCCCTTGCCAAGTCTTCCACAGTTGTCTAACCGGAGCCTCACATCTCTAGACATGACTTTGCTCAGACTTACTTAGAGGCCTCACACCTCTTAGCCATGACTTCCCTTGCTTGGACTTACTTAGAGCCTCACACCCTTATCTAAGACTTCCATCTTTTACAAGGCAAATGATCTATGTGATGCAAATGATGTAAGCACAATCAACATAGGACATATGATTGTAGTGAAAAATAGTTTATACGCGCAGCGGAATGCAAAAAATAAGTTTAGTATATAACAAATTTTTTTTCCATTTTAAAGATGAACCTTAACCCTTGATTAATTAACATATAATAAAAGTATCATACCTTTGTAACGTGACGATTAGCGTTGCATCGATAGTAATCCCCAAGACCTTCCAATTCAATCATGAACATGGATCACCTAGGAGTGTGGGCTCCCTTTCTTTGAATTGTATACCTAAAGATGGATAACAAAAAACTTTTTCTTTTGTAAGTCACTTTAAACTTCTTAGAACATAAAACGAAGAATGTCCGGTCACTTCTGAATTATCAATCTATTGATCGAAACTCGCATGAACCTAATTCGAAGTTATGCACAAAGCCTTTTGATGTAAAAGCTTACTAGTGCACTATCAAAATAAACAATTTTTCTCTCTTTTTGCTCTTAGCCGAATTATAACACTATGCCTAGAGTTGGATTTATTTTTCAAGCAAAAGAAATAATTCTCTCTCAAAGTATTATGTCTTGGCCGAATTTTATAATGTGTAATATATAGTGGCCGAAATCCTTCGTGCATAAAAATTAGGGTTGGCCGAATTTCCTTGATAGGAATTAGGGTGGTGGCTAAATCCTCACTCAAAGAGGATTCATGTTGTTGAAATCCACACCCAAAAAGGACTCCTTTCCATCTTTAAAATTCCAAACTCTAATCCAAATCTTTAGTGTATTTGTGACTATATCAAAGACTTCCTAATTTGAATAGATAAATAAATTCCTTTTATTTATCTACTTACCAAATATAGTCTTTAATATTTATTATACTACCGAAAATAGTATAATAATAAGAAACATATTTCCTAGTCATAAAAAGATTTTGATTCTTAATTAAATAATTAATTAATTAATTAATTAATTTTCATTTAATCAAGTAATAAAATAAAATAATATAATAGGCTAATTCACTAGCCTTACCGCCCAACTACATAACATGGGTCACATATTATTTTTCTTATTTTATTAATCCATTAGACTTTAATAAAAAGCTCACATGTGAACTAAATCAATTCTTACTAAAAGAAACAAGCCCACATGTCTTTCATTAATACATTAATATAATTTAATAGCCCAATAAATAAATAATATGCAAATTATATTCTTAATGTATTAAAAACAATTCTAGATGGACCCATAAATTAGTCCGGTTGAATATATCAAGTAATCCATGCAAGCCTGTGTGGATTGGGAATCTTGGCGAGCTATCTAAATTTAAGTTTTAATAGACATAACCCAATCACAATCAACAAATGATTCATTTAGGTCTGATCTATTAATTTTAGCTCATACCACTAAAGAGCTAAAAGTGTACTCTTAAATAAAGATAGAACAAGTAAATGTTTCTCATTCATACCCTAGACAATCTTGTTGGAGATAGTGTATCCTCGTGAATAATATCAGTAATCTCCAAGAGCTCATAGACCACTTATAGCTCTCCTAGTTACCATATTTACTCATATGACCACATTTTGAACTTGGATATTCTGACTTGTCCAGAAGCCATGTTTCAATAGACACTATTGAAAACTCAACGTTAAAATTTAATATCCAATACCGCAAAATACCATATGATAATATTATACTCTCATTTAAATAAATAGAGTCACGATGTCCATATCTATAAATGAATTCCTCAATCAATTAGCAAATGGATACCACCAAACTATCGAGGATAGAATATGCTATATAATCGTACTTATTGATAGCTCAAATGATAACACTTGTAACCATAAGTCCATCATTTATCTCAGGATTAAGACAGACTCTCTGATTGACCTCATAATGAAAACTTTTATCTACTGATGGTTCTAGATAAAGTATTTCATTGTAATGCACCTAGTGCACTAGATTCTTTTACTCAAAGACACTACACATTGATGATTTAAGACTCATCATAGCACATTTGATCCCACTCAAATGCTAGCAAAAAAATCTACAACTTTAACAAGGTAAACATGTCCAACCTTTATCTTAAGCTGTGAACAAGACTAACTAAAGAATTCGAATTCTGTCTACCTCATAGATATCTAGATGTACGAACAATTCTTCATTTCTCATAGTCATTTGACCTTATAATTATTTACTTTTGACAATTATAATAATTAGGCTATAAATGCTATAAGATTTATTAAACCAGAAATCATTTTATTAATATAAAAAGATTGTCAAAAACATTATTACACTTTTGCTATTGAACATAATTCTAACAATGATCAATATGAACTATGGAAACTAGAATTAGACAATGAGCATACAATATATGATATTCTAGTTTGACAATCTAAATGATGCAATCACACAAGATGATGCATGAACATATGCAATGTATGGATTAAGTACAGATCATGTAGAACTAGACTTAGTCAACAAAGCTCACAACAAAAATAGTCTAGGTCATTAATACATGAAAACCGAAATCTAGAGTGTGTCAAATCACCAAACACACTTTAATCCTATATTTGATTCATGCAACTAAAGCTTGATATTAGACATGTTCAAGACACACATATACAAGCATTTAGTATAAAAACTAAAATGTTAGAGAAATGAGATTAGATCTACAAACTTCTCTAGAAATCAATTAGAGCATATATTCACAAATCAATCAATTGAATCTAATCAATGCTCTAAACATATATAAACTTGTGCTATTTTCAAATATGAACAATTAAGGAAACATAGCACAACTAGGAATTATTAATCATTAGAATATTCATAATCAATGCACAAATAATCCTAGATTCAAAACTAATCACAATACAACTCGTAACCATGTGAAAACATAGGTTTAGAAAAACCTAACTCACATTAAAGATTCTAATTAATATCAAATTAGCTTTTAATTGAAGCCTACAAACCTAATAACACTTGATCAACAACATACACATATATATGAAGAAAGCTCAAGGCAATTGAAGATCAATTGAGCTCAAGAACACAAAGGTTTGAACAATTACCTAGAACAAGTGGGTGCAGTCCGAAAATGGTGATGAACCTAATGAAAAATTGATCAAATGACCTCAAGGTTACTTAGGGTTTGTAGAGGACTCTAATACAAAGATTTTTCAACTTGAATCACTTAAATCGGATGAAAGATGAGAGAGATATGGTGTTTGAAAGTTGAAAGAAAATCTAAAGAAAAAATACTGCACATAATTCTTCACCACCAACACATTTGAATTTCGATGGAGAGAATTATAAAGACAAAGAGATTTATCCAGTGTGATAAGCTCACACAAGAAAACCTTTAAATGACCAATAGTAGGATATGCCAAGTCAATACATGAGTGTGATTGAGCAAGGCACACCAAAGATTGTGTGCATAAGATTATGTGCATTTTATGCACACAATAAAAATCTATTAAATCATTAAATAAAATAGCATGCAGCTCACATGAACAAATGAAGAATTTTTCAGCGTGGTGTGCTGATCGTCTTCACGTGGAGACCGAGAGAATGACTCGGCGTGGGCACCACGCGCCTCCACGGCCAAAGGGAGTAAATGGCAATTTACCATCTCTTTTCCCCTTTGCTCACCTCTCGTGTTCTTCGACCACTCTCTGATCTTTGAACTCCGAATTCGAATCCGTTTTCGGATTACGAACTGGGACTCTCTCACAGACATGGACACCAACAAAACTTTCATAAAAAAAAATATAAAAATAAAAAAGACGAAAACCATGTACGATAAATGTACGGAAAGTTTCGTAACCTCCTACTCAGAACTCAAAAACTAATGAGAGAGTAATCGAAACGACTGGAACTCAACAAGGAATTAATTGAGAAATATGTAAGTCCAAGTCACATACACATAAACAAATAAACACAATATCACACAAGTATACAATTTCCTAGACATAGTCCTAGTACATGCATTTCACAATGTATGACAATATGAGATCAATGCATGAGCACACTAATAACATGTGAATGTGTTATACTAATTTGGCGCTACGATGCAAGGACACAAATGTATGCAATGTGTGTTTGCGTGCCTAAGCCTTGTAAGAGGAAATAGATCGTATTACCTTTGTAGTCAATAACACTTTCCTCATACGAAGGCTTCACTTTGCTTGAATCGTTGTCCTTCTTCTTTGAAGCTTAATAAACCGAATTCTAGACAAGTAAACATTACAAAGGAAATGATGTTTTGATATAGAATGATGCCAACATAAACCAAAATCCTAACACCCTTATAGTGTTATGCGTTGGGAGGAATCAATCTATTGGCGCTACACCACTAACAAAGCATATACATTTAAAAGTGGCTATAAGGTAGGGCTGTCATTAATTTTCGGTTAGGTTTCTTCTAGTAGTCGGGGATCAGATTCCTTATGGAATGCTCTTTGGAGGCTGCATATGCCGTCAAAAGTGAGGATTTTCTTGTGGAGGGCTTGCCATGATTGGATTCCTACCATGGTTAATCTTGTTCTAAGGAAAATTCCAGTTACGGATGTTTTTCTCAACTGTAATCGGTTCTCGAAAACTACGATCCATGTGCGGGGCTAGCCAGTTTTAAAAAAAGTTCGTAAGGAGTGCAGTTTTATAAAGAGGTTTCATAATGATGACAGAATGAGTTTTCGTGACTTTATCAATGGCTATTTTAAAATTTGATGGAGGAAGTGAAATATACAAACATGATTAAATTGTCAAAAGCATAAAGCATAAAACATAAAACAACTCACACTTGTATATATATATATATTAATCTTCAATATTCACAAATAAAAATTTGTGAATGACTATATACAAATAAGTAAACTATTAACAAATACAAAAGATCTTTACAACTTAATCAAAAAGAATGTTTGCTTCTCCTTCCTTACAAAGATCTTGTTTACAAAATTATGAAGAAATGATGAACTAAGCAAGATACAGTGAATCACATACACAAATATAAGAGAGTAAGAGATATAGACATTTGACACGTTATTTTTACGTGGTAAACTTCCGAAGGGGAAATATCCACTCCAACCACCTTCGACAACACCACCTTTCACTAGTTAGATAAAAGTACACCATCAAAGTGACCAATCCGTATGATTGTCTACTTTATATTGGATATCTCTTCTACCCTACCCTCGGGCCTTTTACTAATGAAAAACTTGTCGGCACTCAACTTATAAGCCGCATGCTTCTAATTGAGTCCATGTGCTTAACCTACGAATCTGCATGATTCTAGTCAATACTCCCTTACTTAAGCTAGAACCGCATGTTTCAACAAGAGACTTTATACCTTTGTAAGGCTTCACGTTAGGAAGCCTAGCACATGTGGAGGTTATCAATCAACATAATAAATTCAATTAACACTCAAATAGCCCTAGAATATAAGCTAGTAACAATACAACTCACAAACATGTGAAGTTTTAGATTTAAGAAAACCTAAATCACATTTAAGTCTCTAATTAGATAAATCTAGCTTATAATTGAAGCTATATCTCCAAACAACATTTTTTTCATGTCACATACACTAAAATAGGAAGAAGACCCAAAGTATTTGAACATTTAAAAGCTTAGAAATCAAAGGATAAACAAATACCTTGAAGATTTGATTGCAGCCACAAATTATATTTATAACACCATAAATACTTGAACAAAAGACTTCAAAATTACTTGTAGAAGATAGAAGACTTCAAGACAGTTCTCTTACTTTTTGAATCACTCAATTTCGTTGAGAAATAAGTGAGATATGATGATTTGAAGTTTAGAGAAAACCTTTGAAAATTTCTGCACAAATCTTCTTCAAAAAACACAAGAAAGGGAAAAGAGATATTTAAAAGAGATTTGGATAGGAGATGACGTGGAGAGAGGGGGGGACCACGGCCAGCCATATGTGGCACGCCACATAGGTGTTCCGTGGAGAACAGACTTGTCCTGTCCTTTGGTCGAGTTTGCTTCACTTCCTGAGCCCTCACCACTTCCTGCGACAGCTAACAAGGGGCATCAGAGACTTTGATAACTCTATTGATCCTACACGGATAGATAAACTCACTGCTATTATTGGCCCCGAGCTTTTTTTCACGAATGGATCGGCATTCACATATATAGGCCGAGGACCAGGATGGCCGAAGATAAAAACCTAAATGTGCCAGGGGTTGATCATCGAAGCCAGGGCAATAACGATGAAGGAGTAAGAACCATTGGATCATCGTTTATTCAACGAGTAGAATCGATATAATGACTAAAACTAGAAAGAAAAGTTTGTTCTTTGAGCAAAATCAAAGCAGAAATGGGAATTTGAAAGAAGAAAACTCTTTCAATTGAAAACTTTTTTCTTTGGAAAAATTTGAGGAATCCGGCCACGAGGGGGCCCAACTTCTGGAACTTGAATGAAAATAATAATAATAATAATAATAATATTTATATTAATCGAAATAATAGAATTCTAATAGAATAGAATTCGAATAGAAATTCGAATTTTAAAGAAATTTGATATATATTAAATAGAAATCAAATAAGAAATCTATTCTATAGTTTTTAATAGATTTAATAGAAATAGAATAGAATAGAAATAAGATATTCAAAAAAATTCAATAATTAGAATTAATTAATTAACTGAAATTCTTATTTCAATATTAAACCGGGTTCTTTCACTCACAGAAGACCAAGCCTTGCTACTTGAATAACAGGTAATCACAGACTTTCGTCTTTCGTCGGTTCCAGTAATGGGAGGGAGTAAAACAGAAAAGAGAGAACAGCTAGTCGAACTACCTCCTTACTTGGTGTCAAAGGCAGATCCAGTTCTAAAGAGAGTCTGGAAAGCGAGCAAACTCCTGAACGACAGGTAGAAGAGGGCGGCCTCGGAGGAAACGTCCCACCAAGCCACCTTTCCCGGGCCTTCCCTCTCGGGATCCCCTTTGTTTGGGCGGAATATAGACCTGGAAACGGAGATGAGAGAGGAGATCCAGTTGTTCTGGTATCGGATGTGGCCTCCATAGGAAGAGTGAGGTTATGGCGTGCCACACCTCTCTTCTTGCGCTTCTCTAGCGTTCTTAGACCATTCTTCGCCTTTTGAATTTGGAATTCAAATATGTTTTTAGATTACAAACCCTAACTCTTTCACGAACATGGAAGTTTATGAACCTTTAATCAAAAACTTGGAATTCAACTCGATACACAAGGACGAAAACAATACATGATAAACACACGAGAAGTTTTGTAAATTCCAACTTGGAACTTGAAAACTTATGAATGAGTGACCGAAATGTTCAGAACTCAATAAAGAACAATATGAGATCATAATCAAGTCCGATACCAATAAAATACAAACAAACAAACACAAGAATACACAAGTATGTCATTTCCTATAAATAATCCTAAAATATGCAATTTTATAAAAGTTGTCAATTTAAATCTAATGCATGTGTACGCAATAATTATGTGCGTATGTGTTATACCAAATGAGCATAACAATGTAAAGACAGAAATGTTAAGCAATGTGTGTGTATGCCTAAACGCCTTACAAGAGGAATAAGATCTAGATATACATTTGATGTGCAACAAAGCTTGTTCCTCTTGAAGACTTCTTTTTGCTTGATATGTTGTCATTCTTCTTTTAAGCTTAAGTTACCATGAACCTAGACAACTAATCAATACAATACAAAGAAAATTTCGTTTTGCTATGGAATTATACCAATATGACTCAAAAACCTAACAGGAAGAGATGACTCTTTTAAGCATAATATTGTAGCGCATTAGGCATTTGAGAAACCATAAAGTACATGGGACTAATCTTAATTTGGTTTCTACCATGTGTGCTTAGTCTAATCTTAATTTAATGATTTTCAATCTACAAATGATGATGTTAAGGAGTGTAAAAGTCTGAAGGTTGATTAAGACATCAATTGAATACCATCTACAGAAGGATTTTACAAGGTAAATTGTGATGTGAGTCTTGATTTGGGGAGTCTCACGGTAGGGATGTGTTTGATTATCCGTGATCACCAAGGCTACGCAATGGCTACGGATGCTCAACGAATCCGTGCAGCATTTGATCAATTGGTGGCGGAGGCAATGGTATGTTTCATGGAACTTAGTTGGCCATTGACACAGGATTTCTGTCTGTAGTTATTGAAACAGATACTTTAGGAGTTGTCAGTTTGGTGAAGGATGGGAACCCGATTGCTACAGATGTTGGTCTGGTTATTAGAGACATTATTGCTCTTCTCAAAGCGTTGACGGAGGCTTGATTATGTTTGTGTCTAGGAAAGCGAATTTTGTTGCCTATACTCTTTAAAAAATTACTTTTGGTCTAACTAAGGACAGGTTTTGGATTGAGGAGTATGCTCCATGTGTGGAGAAATACATCTTGGATGATCTTCCAGATTAATGTTTTGTTCTTGGTTTTTAATAAAGTTTTCCATTAAAAAAAAAAACAAAATTAACTATATTTACACCACTTTAATCAGTTCACCCTTTAAAATACTCTTTGAATGTATTTTTATAAATAAACCATATGGGTATGTTTGTTCCGTGGGATTGGACTAATTTCATTCAAATCCGACATTTGGAGGCATCATTAGATTGGCTTGTCCAATCTGGTGGGGCCCTCATTTTTTGCTTTAGTCTTGTGAACGTAGGAGTAAAGCAAAGGGATTTTAGCAAAAAAGCCACTTTGTATAGCTTTTATAGCAAATTTACCTCATGTAGTCAAAAAAATTGCAATAATGCCCCAAACTTCCAAAAATACCATCATTTAAGTCGTTTGACTTCATTTGGAAATCCTTTTAATTGTTGCTTTGAATAATTCTCATGATTTTCAAGAATTGATATTATTATTAGTTTTATAGAGATTGCTCTCTCTAGGAATGAATAATCATGTTTAAGGTAAATTGATGACTAAGTTGTTATTTACAAGTTGAGTAAAACAAATCTTAAATGATATTAGACAAGGAAATAAACTTGCAGTAACCTTTGGAAGTGGAAATTGTGATCGAAAACAATTGGGATTTTTCACAAAAAAAATCATTTAAAAAGTATTTAAGGGATGTGTATACTTGTGACATCTAAGGATTGGTGACTATTTAGTTTATTTAAAGTGACTATTTAGTTTATTTAAAATATTTGATGTCAATTATTATATAAGGACAATGTTATCTAATTTGTGAAATTTCAGAAATAAGAAATGGAGGAATAAGACAGCCTTTGGATTGTTATTTAATAGGAAATGGATAATTTCCGAGTGTGGGAAATGTTTTAGAATCAATTTTAATTGGGTTCTCAAGTAGTATATTATGAAATTATGATTAATAACTTTGGAAGAGGTATTTGAGGTTAGGAGTTATCTATAATTTCGTGTGTTAGGTAATTGAGAATATTATTACGTTGATTTGTTTTGAATTTAGATTTCGTAATTGTGTGGGTCTGTTTAAACCTACTTGGGATGTAATTGTGAATGCCTCAGGAGTGGATTCAATCTAAAAAGTTAGAATCGTATTTCTCGTGATCAAGGTAGAAGGATTCTAAACTCTAAATTAAATATGGACTAAATTAAATTGTTATGTTCATTGATTTTGTTAATGAGTTGATGATTAAATAATTGTATTGTTAAAATGAAAATAAGTGTGTCACTAATAATATAAGGGTGTGTTTGTTTAACCGGATAGGATTGGGATTGGACTATTTTTAGTCTGATCCCATGTTTGGTGAGTCTCGTTATTCCGGATTATTTTTATCCCAAGTTCCCTTTTATCCTGCCAGAGTAGGATAAAATAATCCCCTCCAATTCAATGGGATTATTTTATCCCCTCCAATTTTGACTGTTCATCTTCTTCTTCTCTTCAATCTGTTTCTAAAATAAAAAAAAAAAACATTTGATTTTTTCGAATGGTCATATTAATATTTTTTTCTCACCATAACAAAAAATTATTACAATAAAGAAATAAAAAGAAATATGAGAGGAGAAAAACCTAGATGAACAAAGACCACAAGACAGATTTGGAATTTTTTTCTAAACAATAGGGGGCCAAAAAGCTTACAAGGCAACGGAATGCCTAAACCAACAAGCCGAAGGCAAACGCCTAACAAAACAAAGTAGAAAAAAAACAAAACAAAAAAAAACAAAACAAAAAAACAAAAACAAAAAAAAAAGCCCCAAACGAGCAAGAGCTTAAGCCAGGCAAAGCAATTTTTTTCACTATTGTTGTAACTTGTGACAGAGAAAGGAGAGAAAGAGATGGAGCAGAGAAGGGGAAGATTTAAATTTTGTTTCAGAGAATAGAAGATTCAACATAGTCAACAACAATGGAAATAAAGGAGAGAAAGAGGTGAAAGGACAGAGGAGGAAAGTTAAAAGATGATGTGTTTTTTTTTAACTTTTTATTTTGATATTTTAATATGATACTTTTTATCCTATCCTATTACATACCAAACAAAGGATTAGAATATTTTTAGTCCAATCCCATGATGCACCAAACACGGGAAATACTATAATTAATCCAAACCAATCCAATCCAATCAAACCTAATCCAATCCCATCTCTTAAAAATAGTCCAATTCTATCTCAAGCAACAAATGCACCCTAACTCCCTAAGAGAATATTATATCAGATAAAGTAAGGAAATTGTGTTGTGTTTCACATGTTCGTATATGAATCATTTGAGTATGAACTATGATTCGGATTTTATATAAATATTGATAAATGATCTTGGATTATAAGAAGTTGATTTTGAGAGTTGTGTTTCTATACGATTGAGATTATATAACTTTCTTATTTCATGCATTGCATGTGTAATGTTTATGAAATGTAAAATAAATGATTAAATGGAAAAGATGTGGACTCGTTGGAATATAGTGTTGTGGTCAGGGTTTAACCCTTGGTGCCCCCGAAAACGACCTTTGTTTTGAGGGAGTTGCGGCACTCTTCGTGCCGAATTAGATAAGGACAGCACCCTTGTATTGTGGTACTTGTTTATGATTGGTAATACCCTTGTATTATAGTACTTGTTTATGAGTTCCAAGGTTTAAGAATTATAACAAACAAAATTATGCTATACTACCATGTGTGCATTAGAAAAATATGCTAGAACATGTGCATGATTATATGAATGGTGATGATTTTCGTACATTATGACATTATGTGCCTATTGTGTAATTTAAGCATGCTGAAAAATGAGATTGAATTATCCACTACTCATTATAATGTCATATGATCTTATGCTTTGACTAAACTGAAAGATATTGTTTAATACGAATTGTATATATATAAATACAATCACTATTAAATTGCTTAAAGCTAACCTAGATGGGGGTGATTAGATTTTTAAGCGTTTTTCAATCCTTTGGAATAAACAAAAGTTTGTTCCTCTAGATAGCTTGTATCACACTTCAATAAGCACATATAAGTACATATAGACTATTGGTAAGCACATTCAATTTGAAAGATCAAACATAGTCTATGATTTGCATGAAGAAATTCATACTAAAAAAATAAATCAATAGGTACTTGTATTCTTTTATAAATGGCACATGGTCAAGTACATGTAAAAGAAACAATGTTAATCAAAGATCTTATCTTACAATGATATTATTAATAAGAATTCATACAATATCAATTTGATTCAAATAAACAAATATCAAAGAGATAAGGATAGATATATTCGACATATGATTTTTTACATGGTAAACCTCCGAAGAGGAAACATCCATGGGTTTAATCCCCAACCATCGGCAAACTATCTTTCACTAGTTAAAAAAGAGTAAACCCTCAAAAGTGACCAAATCACATGACTCCCTTTTTATAGAAGTTTTATTTGATATACAAGCATTATTTTTAGTGCATGAAAAGTTAGATCTATTTATATGGTTGAAAAACTTTATATATGTTTTTGCTTGAAACTCTAAAGAAGACAAATCATCATGACCACCCTAGTTATAGGTTTGAACAATTTGATAAAATAGGGTATTAGTAATTAATTAATGAATTGACCTTTCTTCTTGGTAATTGATTTTATTTGATTGAGTTTAGGTGGTGAAATTGGTAGTAACATCATTTTGCATCATTAACTCCCCAACATCGTTCATATATTATTTGAATTTCGATATCTTTCCATTAAATTGTGTTAGTGAAATTACTTTATCCCAATTAGTTAATTGCAAGCTAGGTTAGTATAACATATCACTTTCCTTACAATAATTTTTAGTTGAAATGTTGTAATTTTTGGTGAGTAAATCTAGGGTAATAACTTTTAGAACTCATTTCCTCGTGGGAACGATACCCCTACTTGTGTCTGTTATACTATGCAGCGACCCCTACACTTGCGGAGGGTTGTAGACTCGCGTGCTCCATTTTCATTTGTGTAATATTAGAAATACCATCCATGGAAGTGGTGGTGGTGAGACATCTATGAAGATTCATGCCTAATTAAAGCTTGATGATGCTTGAATGAATGAGGGTTTGAGATTTGAAGAGTTAAAAATCCAATCTTGAAACCTCTCTCTCAATACAACTCTAAGAGACACTATAGGGCTTAGTATTTGGGAGTTCTAGTTGGCCAAGACAACATAAGGATGTATTTGTAAGCTCAAAAAACAAGTTGGGTGAAATTACAAATATGCCTAGAAAATACGTCAATTAGTGGTCAAAATCGGTAGTCGAGGCTGCCGAATGTTGACCGCCGAATTATTCCAGTAACTTTCTAGAGAAAAATGGCAATCTCCATTCGGTGGTTGGGTTCGTCGAATGGCAACCGTAGAATCCATTCTGTGGTTGAATTTGGTGGTCAAGGCCGCCGAATGACAATCGGCAATCACCATTTTTTGGTGAAAACAAGGAGAAGAAAGGGGCCTTCTCCGACAGCGATCATTGCGCTAAAACAATCACACCAACTTACAAGCGCGGTTGTTTCTAAACAAATTTCAAGAAACAAATTATTCAACACACACACAAAGACAAAAGATTAACATGTAAGTGCAAGTGTGAAGTGTGAATGCAACTACAATATGCAACATAGATATTCAATGCGAGAGTAATTAAAATGCATGTAAGTGAGTGTGTGCTACTAATCTTTTCAAGAAGTCTAGAACAAGTGAACTACCTTTCTTGAAGCTCTTTGGGATCTCGGAAGCTTGTTGATGAAGAATCACGATTAGAAACCTAAGCTACCCATTACATAATAATCCCTATATGGTTTGTCACGAAATAAGCCAATCAAAAAATAAAGATCCTTATAGGGAGCATGCATATTTTGCATTTTTTTTTATCATCTCGCATGTACTTATTGCTTTGGACAGTTTCTTGCTAGTATTTCGCACATGTGTGCTCAAGAGATTGAAGACATTGAAGATTTAGATCTTTATGTATCTCTTTGTAATGTAGTGAGAACAATTGTTGACAATAGCTTATTTTCATTTTTCGTTTGTTTTGTATGAGGGGTGGTTTTGTCATGAAATAGCCAAATTGAGAGATTGTAAGGCTCTTCATTTTATGATTGACTTATTTATGTGCAAACCACATTGGTATGTTTTTTGTAATAGGTAGATTAGGATCTTCATGTGCTCAACAGTGGGATCATGATTGGCAATCTTCTCGCATCTCAAAGCTTTAGGGACAAGATCTTTAAAAGGTATATCACTTGACTTGTTCTCTTGAAGAGATTAGGTACACACAAATAATTCATTCATTTTTGTTTTTATTGTCATTTTATTATGCATCACACCATTTTCATAGTTGCATATAGATTAGTGTCTTAGATCGCTTGAAAAGGCTTATTCTTCTCATTGTCGTGGTCTTAGTGTCGTCATAATGAACTGCGAAAATCCTACTAGTGGATTTCACGGTCCAAGTGTCGTCATGATGCATCGTAAAAAACCTTCCAGAGGTTTTCGTCATCTTGGTGTCATCATGATGAACCGTGAAAATCATTCCAATGATTATCGTGGTCCAAGTGTTGTCTTGATGCACCGTGAAAATGACACCGTGAAAAATCTTTTAGATGTATTCACTATCTTCGTCTCGTCCCAGTGAACCACAAAAATCAGGCGTGAAGTTTTCTCTAGTGATTGTTGTGGTTATGCCTTTGTCATGAAGGATCGTGAAATATTGGCAACTCTTGATCTGCTATTTTCACGGTTTGTTTTCATCTTGATGAACCGCGATACGTGGACCGCGAAAACGCATTCTCTTCAAAACGATGTATTTTTGTGAGAATCCTATAAATAAGCCAAGACACTATCTTGTTTCACAAGAACTATGAATTTTCAGAGATAGTGATATTGTTGAGTTCTTAGAGAGAGAAAGGTTCAAGAAACCATTTTTAAATCTCCAAATCCCCATTCATGTGCATATAGGACATCATCAAGCACAGGTCTTCATTTCATCTTCACTTGGTAGGTAAAAACAACATTCCTTCTCATTTATTGTTCTTCTTTTAATTATCAAGACATCATCTTTATTGCTTTGTCTTTGAAGTTTAATGATTGTTAGGGGTTAGCTATAATAATGATTGTTGGGTATTCATATTCACATCTAGTTAAGTATGTAGTGTTAGTCTAGGACTTAATTGCATTGAGCATTCATTGATTGTTCGCTTAGACATTAATTCTCTTCATTGAGTACAAGTCTTATGGCTACATGTGGTGGTTGCACAGGTAAAGAGAAGTCTTGCAACCAAAGGTGTTGGTTTGCAATTATTTGTCAAATGTCACTATAATAGGCCTGTAAGTAGATATGTTTAAGTTATGGTCCTTGAAAAGAGTGATTAGGATGTCAACTTATGATGTAATTAAACTATCATATAGTGGACTGTGACTAAGTTGCTAGCGAGGCTAGACCCATGGGTTTTTTCCAGTTTGAGGGTTTCCCGCGTAAAAATCAAGTGCTATTTATTTTCCGTACTTTTAATTGTGTTGGGTTTTGTGTTTAATTTTGACTAATTAAAAATTTGGCAATATAATCGATTGACAACCCATTCACCCCCCCCCCCCCCCCCTTTCCATCTCTCTTTTTCCCTATGCTGTTTAAACAGTCTTTAGGTTATTTTCAGTCCTCCATCAACTTCTTGATCTCTTCGTTCTTCTTCTTTAATGACCTTTGGAAACATTCAATGTAATTACTCCATAATCCATACTATCATCACTTAAATCCTTGGAGCTTGAACTCTTTTTGTCAAAACTTCTACCACTGGTGCTCTCGTGGTCAAGGCAAACTCTTTTATTGTTGACTCGAAGTGATGATTGACTTGTGGCCGATTTTAGTTTGTCATCATGTGAAGCGGGAAAGAGTAGGAATTTCATTACATAACTATCTAAATCCAAAAATCTCTATTCACTTTCACTACAAGAGTCGGCATTTGCTTTCCCTTTCCGACTCTTGGTCTTCAAATTTCCACAATTCGTGGAGATGTGTCCATAGCCTCCACAATCATGGCATTAATGATATATTTTCTTTATCTTCTCTTGCTTAGGCTAAAAAATTCTCTGTCTTTATGTCCTTTAAATTCTTTGAACCTTTCGTAGATCGATGCCATTTCTTTATCAGTGTCGTTATCTTCTACTTCTACTTCTTCTTTTTCTTCTTTAATACTAACATCTTCTTGTTTAGTAGCTTTTAGAGCAATCCCCTAAAATAAACTAAAAATTGATTTTAGTAAATTTACAATTACGATGATAAAAAAGATCACATCTCTACATTAATCTGGATCGTCTGATACTGAATGAAACGACAATAGCCTACCATCAAACGACACATCCCACTCAATACCTCATACTACAAGTTCATATATAAGGGAAATTACAATGAACCCCTTGAAGTTTGGGCTTCATACATCTAAATGGAGAAGTTTGAGTATTCTACACAAATACCTCAGACTTAATAGCCCTCTATTACTATTTAAATTTTAAATGCTATTTTAGTCATTCCAACTTTTATTTACATAAAGAAATAATTAATTTTATAATAAATTAATAAAAAAAAACCTTTGGTTTACAAAACCCTAACATCTCACCATTCACACAACAAATACCTACCTTCCACCTCTCATTCTACCTAACATCGACGCCTCCTACACCGGCGTTGGTCTCCTTCGCTGACACTAATCTTCTTCAGCAACATCCTCCATCGACACTTGCCTCATCACATGTCAGATTAGGATGATATAGGTTTTTGTGGGCTTGATGTGTTGTTGAGGTGTTAGGTTTTAATGGTAGAGACCCAACCTACCATCTCTCTATCTACCAATGCCGCCGGCTCTTTGATATGAACAAACTTCAACTTCATTAGAGATATAAAGTTATAAAGGGAGAGAAATGTAGAAGATAATTGTGAGATAATTGAATAACCAACTGGGAGAGAATTAACATAATTGGAGAGAATAATTGTTGGATAACTGCCTACTTTTCATTCACTCTTGACTTGGCTATTTATAAGCCTTACAAACTAACTAATGCATACTTGAAAAGAAACGTGCATACATGTGAGGAAATTAAGGAACATGCAAGCTAGTGGATTATTTAATGCATAACAACTAAATACCAACTAACAAATAAATAACTGATCATTCTTCTTCTGTTACATGCTAGTCATACAAATACCACATATGTTAGTGGCATGGCTTGCTATTGCGATCTTGCACGTATCACTCCTCCACAAGCATCAACCTCCTTGTTGACATCAGCCTTTTTCCAACGTAATAGTCCAATAACACTTGCTTCCCTCAAATGATATAGTATGATGGTTTGTGGGTTTTTTTTTTTTTTTTTTGGGAATTGAAATGTGGAGGGGCGGCCTCCTCCAGTGATTTTAGTGGAGTCAACATGGAGGCCACTCTTTGGTGGAGAGAAACTTCGGTACCTTTGGGATAAGAGTTGAGCTGGCATGCCCAGTTAATACATTTTGGCCAAGTCAGTATATTTTAGAAACTTAATACCAATATTTCCAAACTTATTGTCATATTATGAAAACTTTACCAATTTCTCTTTCTTCATGACTCCATTATCCCACAACTCCAATCATTTTTTTTCCATGGTTGCTCTACCACACAAATATTATAAGCCAAATACAAATGTCATAAGTATAATAATATTCTGCATACATGATTTAAACTAATAAACAAATAGATTTAGTTATTTTAAACTAAAATAATAATTAAAATAATAAATAAAAAACTAATGGATGTCATGGTAGCCTCCACCGGAGAAAGTGCGGCCTTCACCAAATCGAAGGAACTTGCAGCTTCCTATTAACAATTGGAGGAAGTCACGGCTCCCTCCATCGCATCTAGAGGAAGTCAAGTTCCTTCAGATCAGAGGACAACACTTCCTCCGCAGTTGAAGTTGGCATTCTAATTATTATTTTTTAATATTTGTTATTTTAATATAAAAAAAATAAATAGATTGAAAGGAAGTAAAGAAATAAATTTCTTGTTTGAATGAAGGGAAATGAAAAAGGAGCAGATATGAACATAAGAAAAGAGAATGTGGTGAAGAAATTTGCAAAGCCGTGAAGAGAGTGGATGAAATTTCTAATGTGGTAATATAGGTGTTGAGTTTGTAAAATTAATAATGTGGCAAAATTTGACTGGTCGGGTTTGCCAATTCAGCTCTTGCACTAGAGGTACTAATGTTTCTCTCCTATTTAGTTATTTTTAAATTTTCAATTAATGATTTTTTGTTTTTATTTTTATTTTTTATATAAGGGTACTTTGGACATTTCTCAAGCTAAAATGGGTCAAACTAAGCGAAAGCTTCAACTCCTTTAAATCTAAGGATTTGGCTCATCTACTTGGCTGACATTTTTTCTAACCTATCTCAAGATTTCGACACGTGGCAATGGAAAAATTGATGGCTGAGATTTGTTGCATTTTTTTGTCTGTGCTGGTTGAGAAAACGATGTCATTTTCTTAACTTTTTTTTGTTCCTTTTTCTCAGAAAAACTCTCTCACAAACAATCCCCTTCCTTGACAAAACACACAGTTCCCATTTTCTTCCATGTGAACCCGATTTTTCTCTTCTTTAATCACATCAACCATAACAAAATACTCTATCTTCCACTGCAAAACAAAATACTGTAGATTTTTCTCTTCCACTACATAATTTTTGTAGCATTGGAGAATTGAAGATCAAGGGAAAAAACTCTCTCATAAAGGTTATCTTTTTATTGATGTTCTTTATCTACTAGAAAATTAGAATGTTGGACATTTTTCATCTCATTGCAGTTAATCAACACAAAAGAAGTTTATAATTCATTGACAAGGAAAGCATAATCTATATTTTCTTTGAAAACAGAGTTTATGGTTATGAATGCAAGATGAACAAACGCAAAAAGACAAACTTTGGGGTTATGAATGAAAGTTATAGCTTTATATTCTTGTTTTATATATATTGTTTGTTATTGTAGTACATCATAAATTTTATTTTCTTTGAAACACATAGATAAAAAATGAATTACGTAAAAAAATATGTACTCACAACAGATTTTAATAAAACAAATAAAAGTTATAGCTTTATATTCTTGTTTTCATTTTGACGAATCCCTTTGATTTTGCTTAAAAAAAATTGAAGCATACTTTTTATATCTTATTTCATTTTGTCATTGTTTCAGCTATAATAACCCCTTTTGAAATGGCTGCCGATGACATTAGTTTACCTTGTTTGAATAAAAAGCTTAAGCCTAGATGTGGTTTAGAGTTTGATGGTGAACAACCAGCCTATGATTTCTATAATGCATATGGGCGGAGTATGGGATTTAGTTAGAAAAGAAACATATGGTAGGAATAAGGGTACCGATGAACTCACTTCAAGGGTATTTGTGTGTTGTAAAGAGGGTTTTCGAGGAAGAGATATGCGAGATGATTTTACTATAAAGCCTAGAGCAAAGACAAGGATTGGATGTGGTATGCATTTAAGTATAAAGGTTGATAGGGAGAAAAACATTTTTTTTGTTAATCGTTTTGTAGATGAGCATAATCATCCTCTTGTAATGCCAGAGTGTGCTCATATGCTACCATCTCAACGAACATTATCTTCTTCTCAAGCAATTTAAGTAGATTTAGCTGAAGAATCCGGAATTTCACTTAAGTCTTCATACGAGTTACTTGATAGGCAAGTGGGTGGAAGAGAGTCACTTGGGTATACAAAACGAGATCAAAAGAATTATCTTAGATCAAAAAGACAAAAGAAATTGGCATATGGAGAAGTTGGGTGTTTGTTAAAATATTTCTCTGACTTGACATTGAAGAATCCTTCATTTTTTTATGTTGTGCAATTAGACAGTGAGGAATAGATTACAAATATATTTTGGGTGGATGCTAGAATGGTAATGGATTATGGTCATTTTGGAGATGTTGATAGCTTTGATACAACTTATAAAACTAATAAAGAAAATCGACCATTTGGTGTGTTCGTGGGACTTAATCATCATAGAGAGACCGTTATATTTGGGGCAGCTTTAATGCATGATGAGACTGTTAATTCGTTCATATGGTTGTTCGAAACATTTATGCAGGTGATGTTTGAAAAGACACCAAAAACTATTCTTACAAACCAAGATGCTACAATGGCCAAAGCTATTTCACATGTGATGCCTAATACATACCATAGGCTTTGTACTTGGCATATGATGCAAAATTCCTTGAAACATGTCAATGGTGTGTTTAGAGGTCCTTGTGGAGTGAAGAGCATATTATCAAAATTTATAGATGATATCAAGGAGGAAAACCAATTTTTGACTGCTTAGAATGAAATGCTTGAAAAGTATAACGCGTAAAATAATAATTGGTTGAAGAGCATATTTAACATACGAGAGAAATGGGCTTACGCATATGTTAGACATGTTTGGTCTACTGTAATGAAGAGTACGCAACTTAGTGAAAGCTTTAATGCTAATTTGAAAGATTATTTAAAATCCGACCTTAATGTGGAACAATTCTTTATGCACTTTGAGAGGGTAGTTAATGACAAAAGATATAAGGAGTTGGAAGTAGAATATGATTCGTGTTATAGGTTGGTTAATCTGAAAATTTCTTGTCAAATGTTGATCCAAGCAAGGGAAGTTTACACAAAGGCGATATTTAAAGAGTTCCAAGATCAATTCGAAGAAGCTGTTGATTTGAACTTGACTCCTTGTGTGGTGGATGGTGAAAGTTTCCTTTATATAATTTCGGATGATCACTCAAGAAAATGATAAGTTAAAAATGAGGACAACTTGTTATCTTGTACTTGTAGAATGTTTGAGATGAAGAGGTTTTTATGTTGTCATGTTATAAAAATTCTTAGAGATTCTGTGAACATTAAAAAAATTCCCACTACTTATATTTTGAAAAGGTGGATAAAACAAGCTAGAGGTGAATGTGTACAAGATATACACGGACGTGAGATACAAGCTGACCCCAAATTGCAACAGACTTTTCGATATAGGTTGTTGTGTTCAATATTCACCATAATATCAAGTAGAGCTTCCGAGAATGAAAAGGCATATGATCTAGCAAATGCCTATATGAGTAACTTAAGCAAAATTAGTTAAAGATACTTTGCGTTTGGAAATGGATGGTAATATTCATGAGAAAGATGTTGAATATCAAGATGTTGATGTTGATGTTGAGGTAGAATGCACTCAAGATTTTAATCTTATGAAAGCAAAAGGGCTAAAGAAGAAAGAGACATCTCGAGGACGGCGTAGATTTAAGAGTGGTTTGGAGAAGGCACTGGCGAAAAAGAAGAAGCCATCTAATCTATTACCATGCTCCCAACCATCGACGATAATATACTTTTACACATGATAAATCTATTAGTTTACATTTGAGATGTTGTGTTAGTTGTTAAGATAAATGGTTGTGTTAGTACTAAAAGGTCTAACTAGTATATGATACATAGGCTTCTGTCCAATCGCTTCCCATGGTTGGTAGCAATCTTCATTCACCAACGGTCTATAATTTGTTTATAGTAAGTGTTTATTAATTATTATTATTAATTAATTAATTAATTAATTAATTATGTAGAGTTAACAATTTTTTGTTGACCTTACATTAATTTTATTGGTTTGTACAGCCAAATGTACAATTGCAAGGTTACAATGTGCCCAATCCCAATCTAATGTCATGGAATCCACTTGAACATACTCAACATCAAAGTTTTCAAGAATTGCTTGGACAACAAGGAACTAATCCATTTCACGATTCTCAAGCTTCTACCGGTTCTACTATATTATAATAGATGGAATAGATCAATTTTACATGCTTCCTATAACCTTAATTTGCAGCAAGTTTATTGTTCGCAAGTTTATTATTTAAACTTTATGGTAATTTAGGTTTTTATTTGTGTTTCAAGTTGTTATGTATTGACAATATGGTAGATATTGTCCTGGATTAATGGATTTTTGTCATCAGTATTTCCAATTTCAAGTTGTTAAATATGAATGTTTGATTGTGATTGCAATTTGTTCATAGGTATGATCATTTATATGCTAATAAAGGTATTGTCATTTATGCTAAAAATAATAGCTAATGAACTGAATTTTTGTTGTATTATTACTGAATTAAAGTAGATGGATACATTTGTGTATCAATGAGTCATACGACTAACAAAGTAAAATAACAACATAAAGTCTTCTTTACTGCCTTCACAATTTGCATAACCACAACAACACAAGTCTTCTTTGCTGCACAACTGTAGGGAAAAAATGGTTTATACACACAATGGAATGCGAAAACTAGATTTAGTATAAAACAAAAATTTTCCCTTTTAAAAGATGAACACTAACCCTTAAATAAATTAATGTATAAACAAAAGTACCATACATTTTGTCGCGTGATCCGATTGACTTTACGTCGATGGTAATCCGCAAGATCTTCCAATCTAATCACGAACGTGGATCACCTAGGAGCGTAGTCTCCCCTTCTTTGAATTGAGTACCTAAGGATAGATAACAAAAAAACTTTTTCTTTTTCGTTAGTCACAAAAACCTTTCAAGAGATCATAAAGAACGTTCCGGTCACTTTTGAGTTATCAATCTTTTGATCGAAACTCGCGTGAACCTAATTCAAAGTTATGTACAAAGTCTTTTGATGTAAAAGCTTCTAATACACTATCGAAATAAAACGTCTCTACATCTTTTCTTTCTCTTGGCGAATTCTACACTAGTCTAAGAGATGGATTCTATTTTTTTAACTCAAGAAAAAATAACTTTCAAGCAAGCTTTAAGGGGTGACCAAATTCCATAAGATATACTATATATGTGGCCAAAATCCTTCTTGAAAAATAATTAGGGTTGGTCGAATTCCCTTGATGGGTAATTTAGGTGGTGGCTGAATTCTCCTATAAGGAGGATTTGTGTTTCACCAAAATACATATCAACCTTAGAATCTTAACCCTAATCCAACTCTTTAGTGTTTCATTCTTTTATGACTATATCAAAAATTTCCTAATTTGATTAGGTAAATAAAATCATTTTATTTATGTACTTACCAAATAAAGTCTTTGATTCCTTTTATACTACTAACTATAGTATACTACTAAGAAACATATTTACTAGTCAAAAAAAGATTTTGATTCTTAATTAAATAATTAATCAATAAATTAATTAATTAATTCTCATTTAATTAAATAATAAAATAAAACAATATATTAGGCAATTTAATTGACCTTGCCACCCAACATGTATATATATGGGCTTACATATTGTTTTTCAATTTTATTAAATCCATTAGACTTTACTAAAAAGCTCACATGTGAACTAGACTCATTCTTACTGAAAGAAATAAGCCCACGTACCTTCCATTAATATATTAATATAATTTAACCCATTAAATAAATAATGTACAAATTATATTCTTAATATATTAAATACAATTCTTGATGGACCCATAATTAGTCCGGTAGAATATATTAAATGATCCATGCAAGACCGTGTGGATTGGGGATCTTGACGGACTATCTAAATTTAAGCTTCAATAGACATAACTCAATCACAATCAACAAATGATTCACTTAGGTCCGTCTATTAATTTTAGCTCATTCCACTAATAGTTAAAACTGTACTCTTAAATAAAGATAAAACAAGTAAATGTTTCTCATTCAAACCCTAGATAATCTTATAGAAGATAGTGTATCCTCGTAAATAATATCATTAATTGTTAAGAGCTCATAGACCGCTTATAGTTCTCCTAGTTACCATATTTACTTATATGACCACATTTTGAACTTGGATATTTTGACTTGTCCAGAAGTCATGTTTCAATAGTCACTATCGAAAACTTAACGTTAAGATTTAATATCCAATAACTCAAAACATCCATATGACAATATTATATTCTCATTTAAATAAATGGAGTCACGATGTCCATCTCTATAAATGAAGTCCTCTATCGATTAACAAATGAATACCACCAAATTATCGAGGATAGACTATGCTATATAACCGTACTCATTGATAGCTCAAATAATAACACTTGCAACCATAAGTCTATCATTTCTCAGGGTTAAGATAGACTCTCCGATTGTCCTCATAATGAAAAACTTTTATCTACTAACGGTTCTAGATAAAGTATTTAATTGTGATCTTGTTCAATGCACCTAATGCACTAGATTCTTTTACTCAAAGACACTTTAATGATTTTAGACTCATCATATCTCATTTGATCCCACTCAAATGTTAGCAAAAGAATCTACAACTTTAACGAGGTAAAGGTGCCCAACCTTTATCTTAAGTTGTGAACAATATTCAAGACTAACTAAAGAATTTTGTCTACCTTATACATATCCAGATGTACGAACAATTCTTTATATCTCATAGTCTTTTAACCTTATGATTATTTACTTTGACAATTATAATAATAAACTATAAATGCTATAAGATTTGTTAAATCAGAAATCACTTTATTAATATGAAAAGATTGTCAATTACATTATTACACTCTTGCTATTGAGCATAAACACAAGTTTTTTTTGCTGCCTAAATTTGCATAACCACAACAACTCAAGTCTTCATTGCTGCATTCTCAATTTGCACAACCACAACACCAGTCTTCTTTGCACATCCACATACTGCCTACCTATATACAAAACCACAACCATGTTTAGAAACTTATTTCGTTAAACATGATATGTACATACATATCAATTCACAAGTCCCCTGCAATTTCAACCGCATGAGTTCTATAAAATTCCTCTGAAATTTTGTTTTTGAATCCCCTACAATTTCACAGTTCCCTTACAATTTCACATACTATAATCACCTGCAATCTTAATTACAAAAATCACCTGAAATTATAAATCAATATTAGTTGTATTTACTCAACATCAACATACTGCATACCTATCAATTCATTGCATAAGTCTCATCATCTGCATTGATAATATCAAGGTCAAAACAATACCAAGACTTAATTAGTTTTCAAATGAAAAGCACATTCCAGAAAATAAAATATCGAAATCAGTGGACATAAAACAAACTATGACCTCGAATAATACAAACGAATGCATATTAGTTTCTCAAGATTAAACATCAGTAAAGATGATTCATTTAGATCAGAAAATTAAGGGCTAAATTTGATTATTATGATTCAAATTGTACAATTACACAGCGGAATCACATCACATTTAAGCACAGGAAATAAAAAACACACCTATTTCAGATACATAGAAAAAACAGTATAACAAAAGAAACCCAGATTAGAAAATCGAACCAGAGAGATGAGAAGGGTCCTTGACTTTGTTGGAGAGAGGAGAAGAGGCAGAGGAAGTGTCACATTATATCGTAGATAAAGAACATCAATAAAAATATAACATTTGTAAGAGAGTTTTTTCCCTTGATCTTTAATGCTCCTCTGATACGAAAATTCTGCAGTATTTTTTTGTGGTTGTTGTGATTAGAGAAGAGAAAAATCTAGGTCACATGGAAGATTACGAAAATTCTGCAATATTTTGTTGTGGTTGTTGTGATTAGAAAAGAGAAAAATCTAGGTCACGTGGAAGAAAAAATGGGAGCTGTGTGTTTTTTCAAGGAAGGTGATCATTTGTAAGAGAGTATGTGTGAGAAAGAGGAACAAAATAAAGTTTAAGAAAACGACATCGTTTTCTAAGGCAGACAGACAAAAAAAAAGCAACAAATCTCGTCCATCAATTTTTCCATTGCCATGTGTCGAAATCCTGACATAGGTCAGGAAAAAGGTTAGCCAAGTAGAGGAGCCGGATCCTAAATCTAAAGGATGTTCGTGTATAATATGCACAGGTTTCCATTTAGGAGTAACAAGGACAAACCTTAAGGAGTCCAGTGTAATTACCCCTTATATATAATACAAACCCGAAAAACCCTAGCAACCCTCTTCTTTTTATTCATTTTCACTTCTCGCCGTCGCATAAGAACAAAAAAAAAAACCCAAATTGAAGATGGTGTCGGGTTCCGGGATCTGCGCGAAGAGGGTGGTGGTGGACGCCAGGCACCACATGCTCGGCCGCCTCGCCTCCGTGCTGGCCAAGGAGCTCCTTAACGGCCAGAAAGTGGTGGTGGTCAGGTGCGAGGAGATTTGCATGTCCGGCGGACTTGTGAGACAGAAAATGAAGTACATGAGGTTTTTGAGGAAGAGAATGAATACCAAACCTTCTCATGGTCCCATTCACTTCCGTGCTCCTGCTAAAATCCTCTGGCGCACCATTCGTGGGTATGTTTTCTCATTTTTCATGGGTCTTTCTTAAACCAGATCAATCTTCCTTATATCTATATATATATATATATTATCTGTGGATTGGATGTGATGGATTTCTGTCTGGGAATATGCTCTTTTGACGTTTATTGTTGAAACCAAATGGAACATGTTTTTTTTTTGTTTGTTTAGTTTGGTCTCGGTTGTTGACTTGTTGTTAAATGTGATTATTTTGCTTTAATTTATGATTTAGTATGTTATTTGCTACCCAAGTTTAGCTGTAAATCAAATCTAACATTTTTATTTATGTTGTTACATCCGGTAATCGATAAGTGTTCTGTGGAAGTGTGATAACCATTCAACCAAGTTTCTAATAGTTGTAGTTGAATCTCTGGCAATTCGGTTTTTTATTGTATTGGATATGCGGGATGATAATTGGGTATTTGGTTTGTGTATGGTGATTTAAATTGTTTGGATTGGCTGTAGGATGATTCCCCACAAGACCAAGCGTGGAGCTGCCGCCCTTGCTCGTTTGAAGACTTATGAAGGAATTCCTCCTCCTTATGACAAGATTAAGAGGATGGTCATTCCTGATGCTCTCAAGTAAGTTTCTGCGATTTTGAGTATCATTGTTTGCTTAGGATTTTGCATTTTCCACTCATTTTGAAACTTTCTTCCATTCTTGTACGCATCTAAAAATTGGCTGTTTCGAATATCAGGGTCTTGAGGCTTCAAAAGGGACACAAGTATTGCTTGTTGGGCAGACTTTCTTCAGAAGTCGGGTGGAACCACTTTGACACCATCAAGGTAAGAACCTAATTGATAGCCTATCTTTTTAGCTTGATTTGGTTTTCTCTCATTAGTTGGCCATAACTATGTTCTTATCTCTCATGCTGATTTTTTTTCGCACATCTTCAATGTACTATGATTTCACAATGCTATGATGATTTGAGTAGACATGCTTTGGGCATTGCTTGGCAGTTGCTATATTTGAGTGTTTTGTTTCCATATAGTTTATGAGTGACATTTTTTGACCCAACTCACAAACAACTAAGTGAGTAGGTTTGAGTTGGCTTAACTGTGTTCAGTTCTGAATTGAATTATTGACTTGCAAAATCTGAAATCAGTGCATAACATGTAATCAGTCAGTTTGTAACCTGATCTATAATAACTAGTTTAACTAGCATTTTCTTATCTGAACTAAAACTAAAGTGAGAGGTGAAATTAAATATGCTTTATTCTCAAACAATCATAGAATCTGATCTAATATGATTTGGAAACTAATATTTTTACTTTTCATTGCATGCTTATTAGTTGGGTCATTTCTTAAGTGAATACTTTGTCATTCGTTATTAGGATTTTAATTTTATTAATTAAACTCTATGGATGGATACACTAAATACCCTTTGGATACAACTGACCTTTGCCTACCTGCATGAAATTGGTCATACATATTCACGGTATGATGCTGTTTATTATTCAATATTTTGTTAATTGACAATATTAGACTAAATGTTTGCTATCTGTGGCATCTTGGTGTTTTAGTTAATACAAATCTACATGTTTTTCTGCCTACCGCATTTAATTTCTACTACCGACTGTTTAGTCAACTTAGTAAATGGTAAAACCTTGAATAATGATTTTGACACATTGTAATGTTTAATGTGACCATACCTTGGATTAGGTTGGTAGCTTATATGCCTATATCGTTGATAAATAAGAAGTGATAGTTTGCTTGTTTCTCTTTGAATCAAGTTGTACCTAATGCATATACCTCCAGATTAGCATGTATTCATGCTTGGTCATGACTTGCTTTTGCACCTCTCTGTATGAGGGCTATCAGACTTTGGACAATCCTGTAAAATTTAAATTTGAAAAATCAAAGAGACTTGGGATCGCCATAACTTTGAGGCATTAGTAGTAGTTTATAGGGCTGCTCCCCAACCCATGGCATTTGTCTGACTTGTGTGATATTTTTTGTTCTTTGTAGGAGCTTGAGAAGAAGAGAAAGGAGAGGGCTCAGGTAACATACGAGAGGAAGAAGCAGTTGGCTAAACTGAGGGTGAAGGCAGAGAAGGTTGCGGAGGAGAAACTTGGTCCCCAGCTAGAAATTATTGCTCCCATCAAGTATTGAGGAACTCATAGATAATGTGAGAGAGGTTTTGCTGCCATGATTATATTTTGTTTTTCGGTTTGTAACTAATGGATGGATCATAGTTCAATTTGTGCTAGTTTTGTTTGAAGTAGATGCTATGCCATCAACACAGTTTGTTCAAAATTATCTCCTATATTTTTATTGGCCTTATTTCCTGAAAATATTTGAGATTTAACTGTTTTGGTTGCGACTTTTTTTTCCTTTTGGTACATTTCTTGTTGCTTTCTGATTATTCTTATTTTTCTGCTATAGTCTGATAATTTCATAGTTATCTGCATGGATGGGTATTAATCTCCGGATACCTAAATTCCCACTCACGCATCCCCCATTTGGGGGGTGGTGTACTGGGGTGGGATTTTAGGGAAAGGGGACGGGATGTGGATGATTTTCATCCCCAAATTGAAATGGGGATGGGAGGAGGTCTCCATTTCTCAACAAATTTATTAAAATGGGGATTTTCCCCAAATCTTGTATAATATATATATATATATTATTTCATTTGAATTTGTAATGAATTTTATTTTGTTTTTAATTTGTAATAGATTATTTGTTTGTTTTTTTTTTAATGTAATTTTTAGTAAAACATGAAAAAACAAGGAAATGGGAATCGGGGATATCTCCCCTAAAACCCCTCTATCTCCACTTTTCCCAAATGGGGAAATGGAGGATGGGGAAGGGTGTGGGAAATAGGGATGGAGAACTTATATTTATCCCTATTTCTCCGATGCACATAACTGTTTATGTACTACAAATTTAAACCTCTATAATATAAAACAACTTAAATCTTTGAATGACGTAACTGTTTATCTTACTTGTCAATAATGTTTGTATTGGGCACTGTTCATCCACGTGTATTTATTGCGTTGCTGGCTTACTGCAAATCTTTAGAAAAGATAAATAATCAATCAAAATAGAATGACTGAATGGTCTATGGATTTTAAAAAATGCAACGGTTTTTATGGAATTTCATCTTAATTAAACGATATTTAATTAGAATGATGTTATTAACATTCCATTAGATATCTTTTTATATTTAGGGTCAGTTTGATATTACTTTTAAAAAGTTAAAATCAGTTTAATTTATAATTTTAACCAGAAATGATGTTTAATAAAACATTCAAAAGTGATTAATTGATAATCTAAACAAGTTTTGACGGTGTTTTTGAGAAGTAGATGGAGAGTTACTTTTTAAAAGTAATTATGAAATAATCTATTTCAGTATTTAATAAATCTTTTAAAATATCATTATTATCCCTATGAAATTAAGTTAAAATCATTTATATATTACATTTCATCATAAAATTAAATATTCTCTTTAAATATTGATTTGATTTATAAAATCTTTTAAAAGTATTTGTATTGTTCTTATGGAATTTTTTTTTTTTCTAATTTAAAAATTATACTTAAATATTGATTTAATATATATAATTAAAATATATTTAAAAAAAAAAAAAAAAAAGGAAGTAAGGTTCTAAAATCATACATATTTTAGTCATTGTAATTAATTTCAACACTTTTGCAATAAAATTACCAAACATATGTATACCACTTTTGAGCTATACAGTAGTTTTAAAAGTACAATTAATCAAACATCTACTGATTAACTTCATAGCTGATTTCACAGCTGATTATTCCTTTAACATAGCTAACAATGATTATGATAAAAGTTACAACAATGTCAAAATAGCCCTTAGGCTCAGTTTGGTATTGCTTCCTGAGGTGCTTTTCGGAGAAGCTACAAAATGTAGTTTCTCATTTTGAGTGTTTGGTAAAATCTCAAGAAAGTTCTTTTGGTCATTTTTAGCTTCTCCCAAAAGCCAAAATGAGAAACTACATTTTGTAGCTTCTCCGAAAAGAACCTTAAGATGCTAAACTAAGCCTTAATTTTTTTTTATTTTATTTGTATAATATGATAATTATATCCTAATTAAAATTACTAAAAAAGATAAAGAAATTCTAATACAATACAAAACAATTAAACTAGACTTCAACATTACTTCTTCTATACAAACCCTAAAACACTTTTTATTTTAACGTCATTAAGTTTTATTTGATTTCAAAGTGATGAGAATGATTTACGATAAGAAACAAACAAAATTTTCTCTCATGATGATACTCTTTTCAAATTGACAAGAGTTCTGTTGTATTTGGTACCATGTCTTTACAAGCCTCCAATATACTTCAATAATCATACATTCATAATTTCATAAATACATTGGTTTGACACCATAAGATTACTGAGACAGTTTATGTCATTGGGATTTTAAGAGCATCTTCAATGGTATTAATCAAATTTGGATCCTCAAAAGTTGTCACCTCAACATTTGAGGATTATTTTCAGGGATTGCTAAATTTGATGATTGTATAGTCCACAATGGTACACTTGTAATGGTACCACAATAGTATATTATATTTTTATGCTAAAAAAAAATATTATAAAAGATGAGAGAAGGTATATGATATGGGTATTGATTCATTCGTAATGAAGAGACGAATTTTACCTGATTGAAATTTTTGAGGTTGAAACAATGATGAAATACATAAATGATTAGTTTAAAAAAAAAAGAGGAAAAAAAAAAGCCACATAAGAGAGAGAAAGAATAAAATTAAAATAGTTAATTTGGGTTAAGTTTGTATTTGATGATTAAAAGTCAATCTTCAAATTTGATTATTGAAGAGGCAATTTGATTATTGATAACTACTATTGCTAAATTTTAGTGACTCAATTGGATAGTGTTTTTTGGATAAATAATCAAATTTTGATTACTCTTCTACTTTTAAGGATACCATTAGAGATGCTTTAAGGGAGGGGACAAACTGTTGAAATTGTGTTATGTCATGGTAGTGTGTGTGGGGACAAATTTTTGGACCTTGAGAGAGGGGACAAATTTGGGATTTTGAGAGTGTGTATTATTACATTAAGGCTATATTTAGGATTACTTCGCTTAAGAAGAAAAATCTACTTATAGCTTCAATTAGGAAATAATCTACTTAAGAAAAAAGTTCGTAAGTATTTTGTAAATTAAATTTTAAAATTGCTTAACTTTTGAAAGGATAGAAAATGTATTGAACAAAATTACTGAATTAGACATCATTAATAATATAACTATAAGGCATATAAAAAGAAATAAAAAAGACATTTAATCAGAAAAAAAAAATTATGGCCGAGTCAACTTAGTTTATTTTTATTAAAAATAATATTCTCTCTTGTTTTGAATTTTTAATATTTCTGAATTTATGTTTTTTTTAAAAAAAAATATTTTTGAATTATAGTTTTTTGAAAAATACAATTACTTAATGTGAGGATATTATCGTCTTTTTACTAAAATAGTGAGGGTATTCCAGACATTGCATAAGTAATAAGCTAACTTATGTTTCAAAAAGCAACCATCAGCCAACTTCTCAAATGCTACTTATCTAAGGAGCAAATTGTAAAATAAGTTGCTTTTGGGAAATTTACCAAACACATGTTTGCTCAAAACTTGAGAAATAAGTGATTATTTCTCAAGCAAAAGCAATCTCAAACAAAGCCTAAATTTTGGGATTTGAGGAAGGGGATAAACCGTTGAAACCATGTTACAGCAATGTCTATGTGTGGGGGGATTCTATTAAAGTTCCAATAGTTTTTGGCATTAGCTTTCTGGTTCCTTGTTCCTTGGAGTTGGTGTCACATCTACGGGAACATAACGTAATCCAAACTCACAATCTCATAGTGTACGTGTAAGGGGTATACCCCTGAGTCAACCTCATATTGTCAATTTTAAGTGTATATTTAATTTTAAGTTTTAATCTTTTTTTTTTTTTTAAAGTTTATTTTTAAATTTAAGAGTATATGTGAATTTAAGCTTATTTTTAAATTAAATTGAGTGATAAAGTTTGTATCGTTAGCGGTTTAAGAATTATATATATATATAAAAAGTTGAAACAAGTCATTTTTTTTTTTTTTTTGAGGGAACCAATGAATTACAAACAACCACGGCGATTAGCCGCAACAAAAGAACTAACACAGAGAGGAAAATCCTTCAACCAAAACATGTCCTCAACGCAGGAGAGACCGTTTTTAGCTAACACATGGACTATCTGATTAGCCTTTCTAGGAACGAAGTTAATCGAAACACACCGAACGTACTGCCATAAAGCAAAAATATCATCTAAAATAACACTCACATCAGAGACAAGAGAAACTCTACTATCGATCCAACCAACCACAACTTCAGCATTAGAGTCAATTCTACAAGGAGTAAGCCCCGTAACTGTAGCCAGTTGAAGGCCCCGAAGAATTGCGCTCGACTCCGCCACTTAAGGAGAAAAGGTAGCTTCGGTTCTTCGAGAGCAAGCAGTCAACACAAACCCATCCGAGTCACAAATAACCACCCCAAAACCCACCAGGCGACCAGTCACTTAAATCGCAACGTCACAATTAACTTTGTATAAACCTGGATTAGGGGGAACCCAAATCGAATTTCAAAAAATTGGTGAAATTTGTTCACTATCCTGCACCAAAGTAGCACTGTTAATCTCTTCAAGGAAATAGCGAGCCCACTCCACCACATCCAACCTCTTCTCGGCAGCAACCTCGTCAACAACAACATTCCGCATGGACCATACCTTCCATAAACACACACAAAACAGCATTAGATCCTCCCTTTTCAGTTTAAAAAAACAATCAAGCATAAAGTCAAAAAATGAACTCTGCCTTTGTGATTACCAGCAAGTTTTAGGAACTAGGAAGCTCGTAGCAGCTTCAAACAACTGCAACTCCACAAACCATGAAGAACCGACTCACTCTTCCATCTACACATTGGAAACAGCCTATTCATAGGCATCTTCCGACGAGCCAGAACCTCAAAGGAAGAGAGTAAATTATTACAAGCCTTCCATACAAAAATTTTTACTTTGGAAAGAAGATAAAGCTTACACAAAGCTTTCCACCAAGATATAGAAATATTAGAGAAAAAGTCAAAATTAGACAAACTTGTACCAGCGCGAAGACCACAGCCTAGCCAATATCCACTCTTCGCAGTATACGACTCTTTAGATTATAGTGCCACTAAATGGAGTCTGTCACTCTATTTCTCCCAATGGGAATGCTTAGTATGGTAGTGGAATCTTCCTCCAAAAAGGCCTATTTATCAGACTTATGTCTTACTACCTAGAAGAAGATAACAGATGATTAACCGTCGTATTTTCACCCAAAATAGGAAGGGAAACCGGGATGAAAGTAGTGGGCTTAGGAAGCTACTGATCTTTATAAATGTGAATATTAGCTCTATTTCCCACTCTCTATCTGAAGCCAGCAGAAATAATACCTCTTCCCCACATTAAACTTTTCCAGATGAAGGAGGTAGTGGACTTAATCTCCGCATCAATAAACTCACACTCTGGAAAATAACACCTTTTTAGAACGCGAGCAGCCAACGATTTATCATTGGAAATAATCTTCCAACATTGTTTTGCTAGAAGGGATTGGTTAAAAACTTCCAGATTTCTGAAACCCAGCCCCCTATTCTCTTTGGACTCACACAATCTTGACCATGAACACCAGTGTATCTTCTTAGAAGTTCCCCTACTCCCCTACCAAAACCTAGCGCAAATACGGTAGATCTCGTTTAAAAGGTACTTAGGAATCTGAAAGAGGTTCATAGAATAGGTGGGTATGGATTGAAGAACAGCCTTTATCAACACCTCCTTCCCACCTGTCGAAAGAAACTTATTCCTCCAGCCTTTAATTTTGTCCCAAATCCGATTGGTAATGGTAGAGAACACTTTCTTCTTCTTTCTACTAGTAAAACAAGGTAATCTTATATACCTCACATGGCACTCCACAACACCTATGCCTAGAATCACTGCTAGATAAGCACAGTCCAGAGGAGAAATAGACGGCCTCACACACATAGTCGATTTTTTGAAATTAATAATCTGGCCCCGAAGCTTTAGCGTAGACGTTTAAGATTCTTCTAATCACAACACAATTGGAGACTGAGCCATGGTAAACACTAAACTATCATCCGCAAACATTAGATGAAAAATGGTTGGACCATTCCGACTACATTGAAATCCCTGTAAATTCCCACTACCAATTACTTGGTTGATCAAGTTAGAAAACCTTACGTGCATAACAAGAAAAGATAGGGAGAGAGCGGATCTCCCTGCCTCAAACCCCTCGTTGAAATCATACTACCACAAATATCACCATTCAACACAAATGAGTAGGAGACTGACGAAATGCAGCTCATAATTAAACTAATCCACATTTCGGAAAAACCCAATTTCCACATCATTCTCTCAACAAAAACCCATTCCACGCGATCATATGCCTTGGACATATCCAACTTGATCGCTATGGATCCATTCTTCCTTTTTCTCCTCTTAATCATGTGCAAACACTCAAACCCAATTAAAACGTTATCAGAAATTAACCTTCCCAGGACAAAGGCACTTTGCTCTTCCGAAATAATATCATCCAACGCAAGATGAAAACGGTTGGTGATGGTTCTAGCCACTATCTTATAGAGGACATTGCAGAGGCTTATAGGCCTGAAATCTGATATCCTTTTCGAGACTTTCTGCTTTGGGATAAGCATAATTAGTGTATCATTCATCTGAGACATAGACTTTCTATTATTAAGGTAGTCTAAGCAAGCCAAGATCACACTTGAGCCGACCGTATCCCAAAATTTCTGAAAAAATAGTACTGGAAGACCATCCTTGCCCGGTGCCTTTATAGCTCCCATTCCAAAAACAGCTTTTCGGATTTCATCAGCAGTGAACTCGGCATCCAAGACGCTACTCATAAGGGAGGAAAGTTTAGCCTGGACCCACTCCAAAATAACTTCCATATCGCCCTGAGAAGGCGTAGAAGAAAGGAAAAGCTTTCAAAAATAATCGATGACAATACCTTCCATACTAGATTGCGACTCCTGCCACTGCCCATTATCATCCATGAGTCCACTAATCTTATTCCGCGCTTTTCTCACCATAGCCTTCATATGGAAAAACCTCGTATTTGGTCTCCACACTAAAGCCAATTTATCCTAGACCTCTGCCTCTAGTAACGTTCTTCAATCTCCAACACTGTGTCTAACTGAGCTTCAATTTTCAGTATAGTTCTCCAAGAACCATTCCTAACATTGTCACAGGCATTCTTTAACTCCATCTACGTATTAATAATAACCTCCTTAAGCCAGCGACGACATTGCTTGTTCCAAATATCCAACTTATAACCACAATTCTTAATATTACCAATAACACACTCCACTGCATTTCGATCTCTCCTTTCTGCCTAACTATCCAATACCAAATTCCTACACGCTGGATCCTCAATCCAACACTCCACGAAATGAAAATGCCTCATTCTAATGTGCCTCCCAGCGACCATTAAATCATCTTGAATTCTCAGAATAATAGGCATGTGATCAGACTGCCAAAAATCGAGATGAGAAACTTCATAATTAGGAAAAAGCTTGAAATAATACAAACGTAGTTAAATTGCTTAAAGCGTACTTAGGGGGTGAATAGGTTTTTACACCTTTTTCAATCCCTTAAAACAAACATTCATATGTCCTTCAAGGTAGCTTTACATACAACACATAATCCAAAAACATCCAAACATAGATAATATAATCATGTGATCATTTAAGCAATGTCTACATATATAAAGAGTTGCATGAGGTATAAAACACAAAAATCTCAACAACAAAGAATACTTGTATAATGATATTGTTAAAGGAATTACAAGTGTAAACAAATATAGCTATACATCAAAGTAACAATATACAAAAGAATAAATAATATAAGACTGATCAAATATGTATTGCTTTACAAATCACACTTCACAAATCTTGATTCCAAATCTTCACAATTGATTAATGTACTACAAGATTAAGAGCAAACATATGTATACAAGTAATAAAGAGATAAGAAGAATTAACACATGAGATTTTTTTAACGTGGTAAAACCTCTAAGGAGGAAACATCCATGAGTTGAACTACAACCATTGAGTACTATTTATATTGGATGGTAAATTAGGAATTCCACAAAATGACCAATCCTAGATCACCAGCCCATGTAGAGTCTATGTATACCCAACCCTATTGGAAAGTATGAAATCCCTCAATGATGCGAAGGCATCATATATTGGACAACATATCAAACCAACATTGATAGAAAATTAGAAATTCCTCAAGAGTGTATACACATCCCATGTACCCCACACTATTGGTGTCTATGTCTATCCATTCACATAGGCCTACCAATAATATAGCCAACTCTCTACCCAAGACACTTATGCCTCTAGAGAGCCTCATTTGCATAACTATCCGGACATTCCCTATTCTAGCCATGACTTCTTGCTTGCCTATCCGAGTCATTCCAACTCTAAACAAGACTTAGCTATCTGGAAATCATGTCCTAACCAAGACTTTATGCCTTTCACAAGGACTTCTTAGTGTGATCATGTGAATGCAAAATGATACAATCAAGCAATTCAACACAAAACATGTGATCAATACATTCTATGACACAAATAGACCTAAACCTGTGAAACACAAGTCTAATAGTCTAGATGCAAAAAAAAAAAAAAATGAATTAAACCTAGATCAAGTGAAAACACCTAACACAAAAACTTCTAGTTTCATTCAAACAAACAACACTTGAATAGATCATATTCATGAAGCACATATTCAATATGTCATACACATACACAATAAAATGCTAGAATCATAAAATGATTTCAATAAATATTCTAGCCAAAGAATTAGAGAACGGATAAAATAATTAATCAATTAAATCCTAAATTTCTCTAAAAACACATACACATACAATAATCCTAGATTACAACAATCATAGGATCAAAACAAAATTCAAGGTCATTTATCATCAAAATTATTCAATCAAGTCTCAAACAACCTTAGATATCATACTAATCACAATACAACTCTTAAACATGTGAAAATCATATAATCAAAGAAACTAGTTCACATATGTCTCTAATTAGACTTTTGATTAGGTTTGATTATAAAGCTATCTTTCTCAATAGCATTCATCATACATATACATATATATATATAGAAGAAGAAACCCCAAGCAAATTGAAGGTTATAAAAGAAGAAATCTCAAAGATAAGATCAATACCTAGGAATAACGAGCTATCACAGTTTTGTGGGTAGAACCACCTAAAAACTCGATCAAACTACTGCAAGACTACTTGGAAAAGGTAGAGAACTCAAATACAAACAATCTCTAACTTGAATCACTCAATTCTGACTTCGTATGATAAATTTATGGTGTTTGGAAAATGAGAAAAAGTTGAGAGAAAATTATGCACTTAAGAAATTATAATTTTTCTTCTTTAATGAAATAAGAGGGAATGAGAATATTTAAAAGGAAGAGAGAGGGAAAAGAAGCACCCAATTGAAGAGTGCCATGTCAGCCTCTATATGTGGGGCGTGTGTGCCACACGTGGGCAGATGGCTGCCCTGGCCGTGTGGCACACGTGGCTCACCAAGGTTGGTCGTTGGCCAATCTTCCTCCTCTCACGCACCTCTCACGTTCTTCAACCGTATTCGGACCTCCGAACTCCGATTTTGAATCTGTCTTTGGATTACGAATCATGACTATCTCATGCACAACGAAGACTACAAAACTTTGTAAAAAGGTTGAAAATTCATCTCGAAAAATGATGACGAAGACAACTCAACGAATAAGAACGCAAAGTAGCGTAGCTACATCGTTTGGACTCGAAACCTAATGAATGAGTAACCGAAATGACTGGGACTCAATAAGAAATCATAAAAGATCATGTTCAAGTCCAAAAACAATAAAACAAAAACAAATAGACACCAAGTCACACACATATGCCGTTTCCTAGACTTAGTCCTAGAACATGCATTTTCCAATAAGTATCAATTTAAATCTAATTCATGAGCATATATTGCCAAGTGTGTGAAAGTGTTAAATAAATATTGCTCAAATATGCAGGGACACAAAATGAATGCCATGTGTGTGTGCCTAGCCTTGTAAGAGGAATGAGGTCAATTTTACCTTTATTGTGCAATGAAGCACATTTCTCTTTGAACAACACCAACTTGCATGAAATGTGGCCGAATCTTTCTTTAAAGCTTCATATCATCAATCCTCAGACCACTAATCAATACAAGAAAAACATCGCTTTGATATGGAATATATGCCAAGACAAACCAAAAACCTAACATAGATGTTTCCACTCCATATTGCCTGTACATCTATCGAGTCTCTCATATATCACTGTTTCGCTTTCTCTCTTATTACACCAAGTGAATTAGGACTGACGAACCCCAAATCTTCAAGTCTGCAGTCGTCAAGGGTTTTATGAAACCCAGCCAGCTGTGACCATTGCTTTGGAACACCACCTCTCCCCCCTTCCCTTAAATTTCTCAAACACATCCAGCACATCATTGAAATCACTTAAGCACACCCAAGGGAGAGCTGACATACCTAGAAGCCTTCTCAACAGCTTCTAAGAGTGACACCTCTGGCTTACATCCGGATTTCCGTAAACCCCTGATCCTCCACCACTTCCTATCCAACGACTCCAAATGCACATCAATATGTGCCACCAAATAGCTCAACAGATGGACATTAACACTAGAAGCCCAGAATAAACTCAACCCACCTGACTTACTAGAGCAATTCACCACTAATTTTCCCATAAAACCAAGCTTGACTCTCAATAATTCCATCTTAGCCTGGTCTAATTTAGTTTCCATCAAGAATAACATGTTTGGGTTGACCTCCTGCTTCTAAGAAAGCAAGGAATTGAACACCCGGGCACTTCCCAACCCCCGGACGTTCCAAGACATGTAGGAGCGGCAGGCCGATTGAGATCGATCGGTCGATAAATTTACTTCAATAGCTATTGCCTACATTGAAGAAACCAAAAAGTTGATAACCTCTATAGAAGAAACACCTTTAGTAACGCTCTCAATCCTCGTTCCATCGTCAACCACAACCCTAGAATCCACTGTCTTCCTAGCTTTAATGCAGCTAATTTTACATGTCTTCTCCACCGAATCCACCTTTCTTTTCTCACAAACAATTTCTACTTTCTTTTTGAAAACCCTCGAATTTCCAATTCGATTATACTTACTCTTTCTGGCCCCTTTTAAAACACCCATCACCCTATTAAGCTGTGGGACATAACCGAAACAGGGATCCAACCCTTTATTCGGTTGGACTGACATGTTTAACTTAGAAGCAGGCCCATTCATCCTAGAGTCTAAGAGAGGCCCACCTATTAAGTTTGGTTTCAACATAGCAAACGATTTACCCAACTTGGTTTTAGTATTACTACTACCATTAATTGGGCTTACCATTTTAGCTCCTGATTGGAGCCCAAGTCTCATCTCATCGCCACTTAAGTTGCTTGGAATACACGTCTCACCTACTACATTCTTGCATTTAATGCTCCCCATTTCTGTTCCCTTTCCCATAAAAGAATCGACCATCACCGACTGTTTTTGAGTGACAAAATCCACAGGCATCGGGGTAGGAAATCTTGAATTGACCCCCTCCGTCCCTAAAGCCATCACTTCTACAACTGCTGGAGCCTTTAATTGAGCATCCAATATACCAGATTTCGAAATGCTTTCCTCATGCATGACTCCCTCTTTTCCTTTTCCTACCATTAAATCCAGCACCATTTCTCTTTACCTCTATCTGGTCCCTAGTTCGATCTCGACTGAATTAAGGGAAAAGAAACCCCTTTTGGGTTATGGAAATGTGGAACTCTTTGGAACCTAGAGGCTCTAAGCCATATTCCAAAGGGAAATTCTACCTTCCCATTTACTAAAGGAATATGATCTTTATTAGAACACTTGGAAGTAATGTGGTTAACCATCCCATATCTAAAACAGTGGTTTGAGAGCCTATCATATCGAAGAATCATCGTTGTTTCTGTTCCATCTCCAAGGATATCCACTCTCAAACATCGTTTCAACGATTTCTTGATATCTACGTGAACTCTAACCCGCATGAATTTCCTTATGCAATCTCCTGACGCCCCTCCATCCACGTTAAGAACTTCCCCAATCATACCGCCCCAGAACTTCCCGATCTCCCTCGTCATACACAGGAGAGGCACTTGGTGAATTTGGACCCAAAAATCCGTCTGATTAAACTCCAAAGAATCGATGGTACCCTTTCCCACTGGTATATCCATGGCGATAAGAGCATTGTCGAAATTCCATGGACTACCAGCCATAAATCTATCAAGATCATACTTATCTTGAAAATGAAAGGTAAATATATTTCCAGTAACTGACTCGATCTCTATAACCTTCTTAACCTTCCAAATATTTCCAATCACACGCATAAAAGCTTCTATGTTAACACGTTTACTAGTTAGAACCTTTCCTACCAAACATAACGACATCCTGTTTTTGGCGTCCACCATGAGCTTTCCATCTAATAGTTAAGTCGGATCATCATGCTTATTGATTGACAAAGATGCACACAAGGATATAATATCCTCAGAATCCATTGCGAATGTAAATTGAAGAAGAAAACCAAGGAAGTAGAACCCCAACTGAAGAAACACCAATACTACTCTCACTCAACTTTTCAGAGAAAAGAGGAGAGACTCTGAATAAACACTCTTTTTTGTTATTAGATGGATTTAACCAATCATATTAGTTGAATGTTCAAATTTAAGTACATGTCCCAAAATTCAACTATATGATAAAGTTTGTATATTTAGTGGTTTAAGCTTTTATTATTATTTTTTATATGCATATATAAAATAAAATAAAAAATTGAAATGGGTCGGTTCGGATTGGATATAGGATACCATGCCCTAAACAAGTTTGGGTATGAGATGAAAATTGAAAACTCATAGCTCTCGCCAATCGGGTTTTGGGTATAGAGCCTACCAATTCGACCCTGATCTGATCCGATTCGATCCTTTGACATTGCTCATTTTATTATATAATTTCACCGATGAAAAAAACCCAATCATTTTGGTTGTCAAGGTGTACTCAGTGATTGAAAAAGTGATAATATCCTTGATATTTTGATATCTCAAGGGTATCGATATCGATATGAGGTATAATATCATTTTCGTAAAAATATCTTGAAAATGCTCAAAAATATCCACAATATTTCAATAAAATATCAATATCTGTGAACTTGCAATATAATTTTAAAATCGTGGATATTTCTAGAAATATCATGGAAATATCCGACATATTTTTGTCAATATAAAGTGAGAAATTTATGATATTCCTTAATGTTTTATCTATCTTTTTATTTTATTTTTTATCTTTTTTATAATTAAGCAAATTATGTATTCAAATAGTCTCATTTTGCTCTTTATTTGTGTTGATGTTAATGGATTCCGATAACCATATAACCAGGGGCGTACCCAGGAAATATTTATTGCCCGGGCTAAATTATATATATATATATATATATATATGTCTTTTTGTTCTTCATTACATACTAACATTACAAAGAAAACTCATTAGCTATCAATAGTTGGATTTATCTTCTTTTGTTTAATCAATATTTTATAATGCTTAATTAATGGCTTACAAACTCTCACACTAAATTTATTAAATTCAGTGTGCAATGTAGAGAAAACTTTGTGATTTTCCATTTTTCCTCCTTCATGCACATTGATATAATAAATTCAATGAAAGACATACGAGCCATTGATTAAAAATAACAAAAATTTTATATGATTCATGATGATATTATTTGTTTAATTTTTTAATAATAAGATAATATCAATAATAGACTACTCAATAATATAAAAAATATTGTAAACTTTATGCATAAACAATTATTTAAATTTGTAGTTCAAAAAAAGCCATAATATTATGTGTCTTTTTTCCACTTACTTTGAACAACAAAATATTTACATGTCAATTAAATTTAAATAAACAAACACATCATATTTATGTAATATTATCAAACCTTATGAGCTGTTTTCTGTAATTAACCTTATATATATATATATATATATATATTTTTTTTTTTTTTTCAAGAGGGCTACCCGACCTGCAGCCCGGGGCAGGGTAGCCCTCTCATTGCTCTGCCCTTACATATAACAATTTATGAAACCATGTTGTAATTTAATTTTTTATTATTTTTCAACTAGAATCTTATTATTAACTTTTATTTGTCAAACAAGATTCTTATAAGCCGTTTTTAATATCAATTTTTTTAAATATTTTTTCAACAAGTATTTGATAATTATTTTGTTGTCTATTTAAAGAACATGTCACCATCTAATGAATATACTCTTTCAATCAATTTTGAATCAATGAGTCTAAGGATCTCCGATTATCATTCTACACATTTTGCTCTATATGAAGGATGATGAGAAGAAATCAAGAAATTTATAAGTGGCAATGTGGCATGTTTGTGATTATATTAAAAATTAGTGTAAATGGTGGAAAGTATCACCTTTTCCAACTCATTTGGTGACTCTATGACCGGTTTAATAACTTAAGTTTAAAAGACACCTATTATGGTGAACTACCAAAATTGCCCTTAGATAATCATTTATGTTATTCTGTTTGTCTGGTTCTCTCTCCACACTTCCAACAAAAACAATAACGGTGTTAGTCTCTCTCTCTCTCTCTCTCTCTCTCTCAATACAAATAGAAGTTCAAGATCCAAACAACTGGACGTGCTTCATTACAACAAGGTAATATTTCGTGCAAATACTTCTTTTCATTTGTTCACATTTTCATTGTGACAATTGTGGATCTCCGAGACTTTGTCACCTTTTTCCGAGCTTTTTTAAAAATCACTAATCGAGCCTTTTCATGTCTTGTCCGAGCCTTTTCATGTCTGCTCCGAGCCTTTTTATGTCTGCTCCGAGCCTTTTCAAAAATCAGTAATTGAGCCTTTTGAAGTCTTCTCCGAGCTTTTTCATGTCTTGTCCGAGCCTTTTCAAGTCTTCTCTGAGCCTTTTGAAGTTTTCTCCGAGACTTTTAAAAAATAACTATTCGAGCATTTTCAAGTCTTATTCGAGCATTTTCAAGTCTTCTTCGAGCCTTTTCAAGCCTTCTCCGAGCTTTTTCATGTCTTCTCCGAGCTTTTTCATGTCTTCTCCGAGACTTTTCAAAAATCACTAATCGAGCCTTTTCAAGTCTTCTCCGAGCTTTTACAGGTATTGTCCGAGTCTTTTCAAGTCTTCTCCGAGCCTTTTGAAGTCTTCTCCGAGACTTTTAAAAAATAACTATTCGAGCATTTTCAAGTCTTCTTCTCCGAGACTTTTCAAAAATCACTAATCGAGCCTTTTCAAGTCTTCTCCGAGCCTTTTCAAGTCTTCTCCGAGCTTTTTCATGTATTGTCCGAGTCTTTTCAAGTGTTCTCCGAGCCTTTTGAAGTCTTCTCCGAGACTTTTAAAAAATAACTATTCGAGCATTTTCAAGTCTTCTCCGAGCTTTTTCAAGTCTTCTCCGAGCTTTTTCATGTCTTCTCCGTGTCTTCTTAAAAATCACTAATCGAGACTTTTCATGTCTTCTCCGAGCCTTTTCATATCTTTTCCGAGCCTTTTCATATCATCTCCGAGACTTTTCAAAAATCACTAATCGAGTCTTTTCAAGTCTTCTCCGAGACGTTTCAAGTCATCTCCAAGACTTTTCAAATAATCACTAATCGAGCCTTGTTAGGTCTTCTCCGAGACATTTTATTGAATTACTAATCGAGTCTTTTAAAGTCTTTTTCGAGACCAAAAATGTCTTTTTCGAGACTTTCATGTATTCTTCGAGACTTTGCTAGTGTTCTCCGAGCCTTTTAAATATCCTCACCCGAGCCTTTGTAAATGTAATTTATGAAAATATTTTGTACTCCTGAGTTTTTATTAATAGTTTTGATTAATTTGACAGCATCATGAATCGGGTTAGAATAGTAATATCTTACAACGTTCAATGGGAGCAACTACCCGATGGAAGTCAGAGGTTTATTGGATCCGATAACCAGGGAATGTATGTGTCAAAGAATATGACTTACGAAGAATTGGCGGCGATCGTGCATACCATTGTGAAGTATGATGTAAACAAATTCAATGTTGATCTGGCATCAGTATCAATCGTTCCTGGCAGTACATGTCGTACATTTATAAGAAATAACGATGATGTTCAGTTTATGCTAGGGGAAGATCGGGTGATCCCTCAAGTATGTGTAAGTCTAACTCAGAGGACACTTGGAGACGTGATAGGGAATGATATTCCTCCTCCTGAAAATGCCCAACAATTTGGATTCTTTAGCGGTAGCAACCAACTGTATCC